>CABPRJ010000964.1:789857-826369 GCA_902439185.1 Cinara cedri | reverse complement strand
TTTTTTTTTTTTTTTTTTTTTTGCCGGTTTTTCACATTTATCGGGTAAACTCCTGGGAAAACCAAGTCAGATTTCATTTTAGAAAAAGTGCTATCAAACTCGGAGCGAAATTGCCGGTAGGAAAGTTGTTCCGCAGAAAAATAAATAAAAAAATAAACGCCATTGTAAAACCAATACATTTCTCGCTCTGCTCAGAATCTAAATTGTTTACATTCGCCAGCGATTCTTCTTTATTCCCGCCAGTTTAGTTTTACGCAAAACCGATTTTTTTTTTTTTTGTAACTTCTGACTTTGACGTAATGAATTACATTATTTTATATTTGGATGTTTTTCGTGAGAGTTTCTTACCGAATTCCTACGAACATATTATGCCCACAAGAAAAAAATACTGTAAAAATTAGCCACTTGTTAAGGAAGGGACTTGATGCCCCTATGTCGCATTTACTGATTCGGGAATGATCTCGTCGCGTCCCTTGTTTAGTGCTCGTATCTGGTAAGGGTGAGGCATTTTAAGAACGAGGCTAGGTTACGCCTAAGAGTTGAAATATTATTTTTAGTTGGTTACAACAAACGTTCAAGTGCCGGATTATGGTCATGGTCTGAGATGAAGCTGTATTATATACTATACTGGCGAGGGCCCTTTTTATCAAAAAAAATATCTTTATTCGGATTTAATGTTTTAGTATTTCATTCAGTGTACATTTTTTTTTTCTTTTCAGTATTGATGGCAGTCAGCATACTATAGTACGGTATTATATTATAACGCAACGAGGTAACATTAAAATGAGGGTTTATTCAAAATGCAGTAAAACGTGGTTAGCTCTTCGCGGATCAATTATATCGAGTATATTTTTTTTTTTTAGGGTAGTAGATAATTCTATTTGATGTTTAGTCAATGGTTTTTTGTACCGAAGCCGTTAACTCTGTTACTTAAATACGTATTTATATTTTTTATCAGGGGTCATGTATTCTACCTAACACATTATAATTTTTAACTCTCATTCTTTTACGTCGAATTGTACAATTGCACGTAAACCCAACAAGCGTATAGACACAAGTTAACGAAGTCTGTACGCAGACTACAATACTACGCTGGCAATAGTATTTTTATTTGAAATTGCACACTGTCGTTTGACGAGTAACAAGTGAAAATTAAATCGACTAAAGAATAATAATTTTAGTAGGATATTTTAGATACTGGGCGAAGTGAGTTACGTATTTACTATACATATTTATGGTTTTACTATGATGTATTTTTTTTTTTGTGTGTCTATTCAGAACTTTTCTACCAGAAATCTTGCATACCATTCAAAAATTGTATAGATATTTTCTTGTCGAATTTTTTTTTTTTATCTAGATTGTGCATTTTCTAGTAAATAATTGTTCGATTTTCCTTGTAGCTTTCTTAATAAATTTGATAAACTCGACGATTTTCGGTATGGTATTTGTTGATTTCTGCGGGGTAACCCCTGAAAGAAAGAACACACTAATATTCTGCGCAGAACCGTATTTCGTTATTAATGGTTTAGTCGGGCGACCTTTGAATTGCCTCGGAAAATTCTATGTATATTTCTCAAATTTCATCTATCACCTTACCAACCGTTGTAATCTATCGCAGTAGCAGATAATCATCGATTCGTAGAATATTATTAACATTCGATGACCGCGGACAACAGTCCAATATTAGTAGTGTTCGCGAGCTCGTGAAACGAATTTGGTTGAGAAAATGTTTGGCGAAAAGGAGGGAAATCAATAGTTTTAATAGTTAATAAATGTAACTTTGGTTTTTGCAAACCGGTCCGAAATGGATTACGACGTTACAAGTATACCAAACGATGATGCATTGCAAATTTAAAAGTATCGGATAACGGAGATATCGTATGGACGTGGTGCGATACGCATCACCGTGAACACAACGCGGACGAAGAAAATAGAATTAAACGTCAAACAATAAACGATAACTTGAAACGCGAGGCCACGGGAAATATGCGTGAACGCCGTTCCGAGCAATTGCATTCGTATCTACAGGAGAATAACACAAACGCTACAGCAACCAAAGATATGAACCTAGTCGCTGACTTTAAATAGCTAATACAAATTCGATAACCAATATATTTTCGAAAAAAAAAAAATAATAATAATAATATAGGTAGCGAGCCGGATTCAAGGGTATATTACTCTTTATAGGTAAAACTACTAATAAAACCGCAACCCGTTCGGACCAATGCTTATAAATTTCTACAAAGACTCGCTAAATGAACGTTCAGTTGAACTGCG
This sequence comes from Cinara cedri, assembly GCA_902439185.1. Lineage (NCBI taxonomy): Eukaryota > Metazoa > Arthropoda > Insecta > Hemiptera > Aphididae > Cinara > Cinara cedri. Next base: position 824,092 of record CABPRJ010000964.1, on the reverse strand, counting down.
AAAACTAATTTTTAAATTAAGCAACGAGTAAACTATGTGGGTTCGAATGCAATTCCCGTGCATCGATTTAGTTTCGATACGTACTAAACGTCCAGTTATATTAAATTGTATACCTGCGTCTATTATATTCGTATAACAGATATCTGTGTATCAAGACCTTGGCGTACGATTAGACAACGCAGATAAAATACCACTATATAAAGGCTCGCTAAATAAACGTTCAGTTAGACTGATACAAGGGAAATTCTGGTCCGGAAACGGGCGTGTACAAAAGTAGTATTTTTTGCCCAAACGGGTGTATTCGACATTGACCCGGACGGGTTGTGTCTCAGAACAATCGTCCCGAACGGGTCCTGCCCAAATAAATTTGTCGGAAACGAAAATCGGACCTTTTTCGTTTAGGCGGAAACGTCGATTGGCGAAAACGATGACCGCCCGGCGTACCGGCGTCTGCTCGCAGACATTAATTAAACAACGTCAGCGTAAAATCAGCTGAACCTTCCCGAGTCCCAGCCTAACGCGATCATCGGCGGTATCGGACCTTTTTTTGGTGTTTTTTTTTTTTTTTTTTTTTCTATACGGCATCGCCTACTGAACATTAACGCGTATTAATTGCCCGTAATTGTATGCGATAAAACGCTTGTAAAAGTGGACGTAAACATTTTATTTTTTACGGATCATTCAACTATATCGCGGTACGTTTCTTTCATCGGGCGTGCTGTTCGAAAATTACTAGGAAATAAAAATCGATGGGCTGGGGTGAGGGGAACCGGACAGTTAATTTATTGGTGTCCGCAGTAATAATTACCATCATCATCATCATTTTTTTTTTTTTTTTTATCGCGGTCGGGAATATTATATTCCTCGTCGTTGTACTGTACGACGATCGCAATAATAACCGTGCGGACGTTCGTTTCGTTGTCCGCACGCGCGCGCGCGATATTGGATTTAATGGCGTCTGTTTCTTTTTGTTTTGCCTGCATCCTTGATTCTTCGCAAACAAAAAAAAAAAAAAAAATAATAATAATAAATTAAAAATACCTACGCAACGGCAGTCGATAAACGAGAACGTCGTCGGTCGTTCGGAAGTGGCGTGATGTTATCCGTGCACGCCACAACAATAAATATAATAAAATAACGATAATTATAATGATAGCAATAATAAAAATAATAATGATAATAATAATATGCGAATGTCAAGGCAAACTGGCGACCGACTCGGCGGTGCCGTCGCCGGACGGAATACCGCGGTGACCGCCGTGTGTCGCGTATTGCTCGCCTGTATGCACGGACCGCTTGGCCGAAGACGACGCGTCGATTTACATTTTACACACACACACACACACACACACGGCCTTTTTGTTTTGTTCGACGGTCGTTTTTGAATATTTTATAGTTTCCGAGCGAAACACGACGTTTAATAATCGTGATACGTACGCCACGTGTAAACAAAACTTTTCTACCTTTTCCGTCTCGCCCCGAACAAAAATTCTCGAGTATACCGCAACTCGCGCGTGGGTAGGCGTTTTCGGTCTGTTCGGTGAGCTGAACGGTCGATTTCTTCGCGTTTTTCGGCCGATTCGTCGTATAGCATTTTTTTTTTTTGTCGATTTCTGGTTTATTCGGCACCAAAGTGGGGGGGGAGGAGGAGTGGAAAGAATACGAATAATAATATTCTGTTCGTTCAGAATCGTTTTTCATTAGCAATAGACTATATCTTTGCGTTATATCTGTATACATTAAATATTACTCTATTTAGTGTCATTCAAAATTACCGACACAGTAACATTTTCAACGAAATATTCATTTTAATAAAACAATGTCTCGTGTAAAAACGTTATGAAATCGTATTTTCCAAACTGTTATATTGCCCCTATTTTTGCCATCCTTATTTATTTACTAATACTGTTTACTAAGTACTAATTTACAAATGCCGCTCTACTACTCTCCCCCACCCTAACTTTAGAATGGAATAACTCATTAACGGGTTGATGGAGATTAAAAATGTCAACGTCAAAATACATATTTTTAATATAGGTTTTCATTTGAAAATCAAAAGTAGGCAGTCGTATGACCTCTAAAAGTAAATATGACATAAACAAGGACAATGTAACATTTTGAAATACGTGATTCCAAAAAGTTTTTACATAAGTTAGGTTAGGTTTTTTTTTTTTTTTTGCTCTACAAGCCTTTACGATTTTTAACAGTCCACGTCTAAGTCCTCCGATGTTACCGTATTATCGACCGCTCTTATTTCCCCGTCTGCTACACACTGCCATCGTTGTCGAAATCCCTTCCGCGTAGTCGTTTCCCGCGTGCGTTTTCGTTTCTTACTCGATCATGGCTGTTATTTTTTTTTTATTTAGTTAATCGTACGGCCGCTCTGTATTATATCTCCTCGCCAATAGTAACGTTCCTTTACTGTATTCCACACATTTGCTTTTGCTCTTATCTCTTCAACTTGATTATTAATGATTCCCGTCGGTGTTTATGGTCAACCGTGACGCTTTGCAGGCGCGCAATTGGTTTTAGATAACACGCATAATGTAGTTTTTCTTTAGTTTTCCATGATAACGTTTTGGTGCATTGGAGCTAAGTGTTCTATTCGTTGTAAACCATGCCTACTGTCCAAATTTATTATCAGCTTTACTTCGTTGGTGTGCAATGCGCACGTTGGTTTCACAATTAATATTATCTGTAAGTACTTAAAACCGTCTTACTTATACAAACACATTAAATAGTACACGAGTTTACCCCGGGCATACGCTCGGATGTATACTAGTATACAGAGTGGTTCCATTATCTGAATATGAAGATTTCACAACTTAATATTGTTCTCTCTTGTTCCATACGCCGTTATAGATACGTTTAGATATAATATCGATTTACGATTTTCGAATAAGTAGCCGCTAACGTTTTAAACAAATTCGAAATGAAAATGATAACGTCTAGATATTTTGACATACGTATCACTAATATCGTAGGATATGAGTTACAACAGTATAAATTGAACGCCGGGAGCAGTAGGGAAGGAGAATATCGGATTTCATAATTCGACGACCTAATAAGAAAACCTCTCGAGTCAATTTTGACTTTTGACAAGAGAAGGAACGTTTCTTGTCGCATAAAAGTTGTCGGAAACCAAACGCAACAGAAAATCGAAGTTTTTATTTGGTAATATATTATAATCTTGACGCGCACATTTCGTGAAATATATTTTTTTTAATTTAAAAAATACGTTTTTCAAATTCTTAGAGGACGAAAGAGGTTCCATAAGAGATTCTTCTAGTGATTTTCGATAAAATATGTTTAAAAACATACTGATAAGATTTGAAAACAAATTGAATGATTTATTTTAAGAAAAAATGTTTAGACATTTTGGTTTTTTTTTTTTTTTTTAATGCACGACAACCGTACTTGAATAATTCTTCCCTACGCCCCCGGTCTAAATTTTAAACCGTCGATACTCATACTATACTAATAATATATGTCGGTTTTAAGAATATTCTCTTTTCAAATATGATTTTAAAAAACCTTATACCGCCGCGAAGCTGTGCGAGAGAAAGTCTCGTCCTTTTATCAATAAGATATCTTAACGGGTTTTATTCTCACACGATTATCCGTTTATTAGATACATTTTCCGATTCCGCGTTTACATCGTGAACCATCGGGAAAAAACAACGACCGCACAAAGCATCGACTTTGTTTTTGATTTTTGAAATTTGACGACAAATACGCATTACCTATGTATGCATACGAAACGCAAACGAACCGTAAACGCTTTCCGTTGACATCGCGAGAAAACGAAATGGAAAATTACGCGTATATTAATGCAATTTACGAGAATTTTACATTCTCACTGCGCAGACAAAATGGATGCAAACCGTCGTGATTCCACAGTCATACGCCTATACAGGCGTTATTTCAAACTTTTCGTTCATTCGCAATATTAATTATTTTGTTTAACTTGTAGCGAATGCCACAAAGTGACTTCAAAACCATAACAACTACGTGCCGCATACTGGAATTGGACAAAATTATTTTTAAATATTCCGAGTACTTTGCGGAAATGCTTCACTGCTTCAGGATATTTTAGGAAGAAAAATATAAGGGCTAAGTTTGGATAAGGTCTTAAGGGTACTAAAGATATTACACGATGGTATAGGTAACATGTTTATGCATTATACATTTAACTGATGGGAATTTCGCAAAAGTTTTTTAATCAAGTAACGCCGGAATTTTTGAAGTAAAAAAAAAATACGTGAAAAAAGATATTATTGATTCTGTAGTGCATAATCATAATACAAGGTTTAAAAAGACGTCCTAGGATAATTAGAACGGATGTAGCCACTGTTATAGATAATTAAATGTAAAGATAAACCATTGCTTACGAAAAAAACGATTCTAAGCGGAGTTCGGTTGATAGCGATGCTTTATCAACAATATATATATCATAGTATAATAAAATAATTAAATAGAATTTATATACTTTCTTTATAATAAGATTTAATTAATTTTGTAACGATTTTATTGGTTTTTCTACGTTTTCCTCGGGAAACTCTTGGGGAAAATCGAAAAATTACCTCTAAAGTACCTTCCCAGTCAAATTTTCATTCAGAAAAATTGCTATTATTATAAATCGGAGACAAATTACTTTTAGAAAAGTTGTTATCGAGAAAAAGAAAAAGCTGTAATATATTTTAACTAATATATACATTTTTTATACGTATTTCTCCGTTTTTCCTCAATTTTTTTTTTCAGTTTATCAAATTTGATGAGAACCAAAAAATGACCTCTCTAAAATACCTCCCCATATCGATTTCCCTTCAGAAAAATTGTTGCACATAAAAATCGGAGTAAGATTTCCGGAAGAAATGTTGCATACAGATAAAAAAAAAAAACAAATAAATAAACATCTTTGTGAAACTATGAGCTTTTTCGCTCCACTCAGAATCTAAAATAAGATAATAGTTTTACTAACCAAAAAGGTGTTTTTCGAGGTATAAAGCATACATCTTAAAGTTAAGTTTTAAACACTCTAAAGCGAGACTGCGAAAAAGTTTTTTTTTTTTAAGTGATAAAACATTTTTTAAAACTTTATAATACGGTTTTGTATACTACAGAAATGAAAGAATTTTTAAAATATTCAGAATATTTTTTTTAGATTCCCATTACAGTGTTCAGAATACTTTATTCGGAATACTAACGTTTTCAAACTATTTTTATTAACTATGTTTTCCTTTAAAGTGTGTAATATACCGAATATATGATCAGCTAATTATACATTATTAAGTCAAGGCTTCGGCAATTAATTATCAAGTGGTTAACAAGAGGGTCTAAGAGGATAATGATAGTGTGTGCTTGTTTTCCGCGTGAAACTGTTATTAGTAAACATACGTATTATATTATTTAAATTATATGTAGAAAAAAAAAAAAAAAGACGGACATAATTCGCATGCGGTTGCGGCCGCTGTTGTAGGTGAGAAGTTGGAACAGGTAGGATACAGACGGTCGTTTAATGTATTTCTGTAAGCAACGATAAACCATTGCAGAAAAACGATTCTGAAATGCGCGTTTCCATGACAGCAATTGTTGTTTATGAAACATTAACACAATGAAAACTCAATAATAACAAAAAGTAGTTCGACTTTATAGTTTTTTCCGTTTTTCAAATCGGATCTGCGTATTGTTTATGGCGTTTTTAATGTAGGTCGACGCACGTTGTGTGTGTCGATACGTTACCCCGTAATAATAGTAATAATATACACAATGCACACATAATTATTATTATGGTTTTTTTTTTTTTTTAATATTATTATACTATAGATAATCTATGATAACGCAAATTGGATTACACGTGTCGTGATTTGCGTAAACGGCGAGTCAAAAAAAAAAAAAAAAAACCGTGCGTGTTTATACGGCGGCGGCAGCAAACCGTAATAATAGTAATAATATACACAATGCACACATAATTATTATTATGGTTTTTTTTTTTTTTTTTTCTGTTTCAGCAGTCCTACATCTATACCTATACATACCTACTAACTTATACCTATACACCGTCGCCCGTCTCCGTTTCGCGCGAAAAATCCAAGGCCGCCAAAACAGCGATTTAAACCGAGTGCCTATATTGAAATATTGTTTGAACGGCCGAACGACCGACGGGAAAATATTTTTACGCGTGCGCCCGTTTTTCAGCACTGTTATTATAAAAACAAATACAATCATAACGCGTCTGGTATCTACGGGTATACAATTTACTACCTACCCACCGGATGATTCGGAACGTACACTATCGTTATCTCGGAAAGTATTAACCGTTATCGAAAATTGTTTTTTTATTGATAATCAAACCGTCATCAGCTCTGAGACGTAGCATTACCATTGTTTTCGTCACTACATTGATGCAATTCGATTTTGAAAGTTTCGATTTCCGTCGACCCGTTTACGAGATGTCCCACTTTTGATTTTGGGTAGGGTAGGGTTTTGTCCGGGGCTAAAAGTGGTCGTGAAACCGTTCTGTTAAATCTCACTAGGTTCTGCTCGTCCGTTTCATTTGTTCTAATATTGGTTGCAGTTTCAAAACCGAAAACGGGCATTAAATTCACCACCAAAACCAAGGACGACTAAAATAATGGCAACGTAGCATACTATAGGAGCTGCTTGTTTTTTGAACTATCGAAAAACATTTTTTTTTTTTTTTTTTTTTCGGAAAAATGTTAATACTTTCTTACTTTCCGGGACAATGAGCGTACCTACCCACTTGAACGGATCGCCCCGTATAAAGGTAAGTGTATTACTATTATATTATACATAAATATAGCGGCGTTTTTTTTTTTTCCGATTTTTTTTACGGGCCCCACGAAGATTATTTTTTATTACCGTGTACATAAAGGTGAACGCATTAACTTTATTGCCAGCGAATATTACCTGCGGCAACTCGTTTTCTCCGATACGAACACCGGAATTATTATATTATAATATATACAGGGCGACATTTTGTTTTCCTATACAAAACGCTGTCGTACAGTTATTTCCAAATGTATAATGAATTTTGTTTTTTTGGAAAATTTTAGTTAATATGCTGTTGTGCAGTTGTTTTGAAACGTACGGCGTTAACCTAACCTGATCTAACCTAACGATTAAATGCTATTGCAATGTGTTATATCTACGCTAAAATGCTGATTTGCGACGGTTCGGAGCGACACGGACATACGACGACTATATCGCGCATCGACGATTTCGCCACACTAAAGAAGGTTGACTACAAACGAAAAATGAAATGTTTTTCAAATTATAAAATTACACGGTAAGAATATAGGAGAATATTTGTTAAATTTTTTTTTTTTTTTAGAAAATTTTAGCATCATACTTTTGGTGTTTCAAGAGAACATAAATCCGGACTTTGAGTTAAAATACGTCATTGACAACGTTACACTAAAATTACCCGCGGTAAAAAAGGTTCGCGAACGTGTTGTGCCGTTTAACTCGCTATTCCGATTTCGTTTTGCGTGTGCACCACCGGTGAAACCATTGTCGGCTTTTGATGTTTTTTTAAAACCGAAACCCCAAAGTAGGTATACACGAAATTCCCATTAATCGGTACGAGAGTTCAATTGCAAAAACATTTTCGATTTCCGATTTTCGAAAGCCAATTGAAAACCAAAAGTACGCGTTGCGCAATACTGTCGGTTTTGACTTATTACAAAAATGTTATCACGGTGAACCGGAGACGATTCTCGAAGCGGAAAAACTCGAAAAACGTTTGCGCGAAATGACGGGCACCGTCCTCGGGTGAAACGCAATAACAGTTTCGGGATAGGAAAAACTGCGAACGGCTACTGCCCGACGAGCATAATATTGTCGTTAAATTTTCAACAACGACCGCGCCAAACAACGCCCGCTGCAATAACATTATCGTTATCGTTAGACGAGACGCCGGGTTTAAATTCCGTTTCCGCGGCCGAACGCGATATTCATCATTCGATTTCGAACGGTTTACCGGTACGAGTACGCCGTTGTTGTTGTTGTTGTTGTTGTTGATGTTGTTGTTGATGTTGTTGCTGTTGTTGTTGTCGTTGTTGTTGTTGTTGTTGCCTATGCGCGAGTAACGCGAAAGCAGCGCGTACACGCCGGTCGGTTTCCGGAAGAAATTCCCGTTCGCGTTAAACGATCGATCGTTTTTTGTTTTTTTTTTTTTTTGTATAACGTCAGGAGGCGCGCGTACCGGACGGATCATCGACGCCCCGGGCCAAATGCGTTCGGTTTCTCCGCGCGCCTACGTATTATAGTGCGGTGATTATCATTTCGTAGACGGCTAAGTAGCAGCCGCCCGAAACCTTGGAACGCGCGGCGACCGTTTACGTGCCGCGGCGGACAGCGAAAACCGCCGGCCGAAAAAAAAAAAAAAAAAAAAAACACAACGCCGACTACCAATCGACTTAATTACTTAATCGCGCGCGGCGCGAGGAACTTGTACGGCGACCGCACGACGGGCGCCCGCTGCCCGCCAGATACACGCGATAACATCGCAATAATAATAAAACCTATAAAAATTAATAACTTTATTCCGAGCGCGTAAATAATAATAATAATAATAGGTTGCGGCCACCTCCCGCGGACACCGACCAATACCCAATATCGTTACAATGTCCCCCGGGTTGTCGGAACGCTGTTGTTCGGCCGTTCGGCGACCGAGACCGCGGGATTCGCCGGTTGCCGTGCGATTTCGGCGCGCGGACGGAGCGCGCTGCGCTCGGCGATCGGTGCCCGGGAACGGACCGTCCAAAAGCCCCGTAAAAGTGTAAAAGTTCAAAAGCGTAAACGGAACAGCGTCTGGTGCGGGCGCAAACAGTATTTCGGGCTTTCGGCGTGCGCGGGCCGGAAATGCGACGAGCAGGAAAAACATGACACAAACGGGTGGGCCACCGTTGTTGGTGGGAAACGGGGAAGGATTTCTGAACGTATATGTGTACGGAAGAGCGGCACGGAAATATAAACCGGGGGAGTGGAGCGAAGTCAAAAGCATAGGACTTTTCTTTTTTTTTTTTTACAACTCACAAGTAATTACGGCTTAAGTATCTAAGCCATGCAAGTAATAAAACAATTAATATTTAACATCGACTAAAATAGCGGAGGAGCCTTGGCCGCCATCGACAGCCCCCCGCGGGCGTCCTAATCTGTACGCAACGATTAATCGAATTGTCGTTTCAGTCTTACAAACACAAGAAACATACCTACGCAGAAAACTTAGTTTTGGTTTTAGAATACAAACACCTATTGTGAAATTAATAGAGAACAATATTCCGAAGGGCGAGACGTTAGTTTTTTTTTTTTTGAAAAATGTTTTGGTGAACTAAAAAAACGTTGAAAAATGCATTATTTATAAACAGTAAAATATTGACAGTTATATTCGGAGAAAATAGAAAAAAAACGCAACTTTTTGCCTCCCGGAATATTCTTATGTTTTGATTTTATAAAAAGTGTTTTTACTCTAAAACCAAAACTAAACGAGTTCTGTGTAGTCTGTGTAAGCTTGTTTTAACTATATTGTGTTTTCGTAACGACAATTAATGCGTCCTACTAACGTAATATTTACGATTTTAAAATAATACGTTTTGTACATTTTCCCATTTTTTATGAAAACCCTCGGGAAAATGACCTTTTTAGAAAAATTGCTACGTCTTGATGAAAATCGGAACACAATTTCTAGTAGAGAAGTTAATGAAAGAAAAAAAAAAAATAAACATCATTGTAAAACTAATACGTTTTCTCGTTACGCTTACGTACCAAAAAAAAAAAAAAAACGTTAGGACTCGACGACGGTAGTTCAAACCTAAAACGAGACTCCGGAATTAAATACGGACTGGAGCCCATCGGAAAAATCCCGATAGGTCTATTCGCCGCTGTCTCCGCAGGTATCACGAATATCAATGACTTTATCGACGTTCGAGTGTTTTTCGTACGAGCCGAAAGCGTTTAACGCGGTAAATATTCCGGTCGCATGCAACGAAAATCGGTATAAGCGACACTGTTGCTGCTAGTTGTTTGGCATTGTTCATCGGTGATTACTTCCGAGACGGATAGTTTTGATAATAATGTTATATTTCTGTCGGGTATTGTCGTTTCAATGTCGTTGTTAAGTCGCAAGCGAGTAAAAATATCTAACTTAAGGCGTAAGTGAGTTTTTTTTCAGATAGTTTTTAAAAAATATCGTAAGTGACAAAAACTTGAAAAAAATACACACACGTCAGCTCACACGGAGCTTCGTCACTAGAGTCGAATTCCCCCCCCCCCCGGCTGACTTGTTACATTATTATATATTCTATTTTTATGTTTTCGTTTCGGATAGATGTTGTGGAACCGAACGAAACAATAGTCTCGTCAAAGTATGTAAGATAGTTTTCGAGGTGGTTTTCGATAAAATACAAACCGACAGCGGGTTCGGATATCGGAAATTCAATTATTCTAAAGGCGCGCATCCCCGCGTCAGATATTCGACGTTTCAACCGATTTCTTACTTTTACGGGTCCGCAGTCGGGGTATGATTATTATTGTCCGATATTTACCGCGAAAACACGAAATCCGAGCTCGAAAACGGCCGGGGAGTGAGCCGAGAGTTGAAAATTCTCGATGCCATTGCGGCGCCGCGTACGCGAAATTTCATCACTTCGTTAGCGGTGCGTCAGAGCCAATAAACACCCGCGTCTCGCGGCGACGGCGCGGTGACGTTCGCGCTGATGTTCGACCAAAACGTTTTCGCTTCATTGCGACTGCGAAAAAAAACAACTCGAATCACCGCGTTCGAGGTTTTCACGGTCCAGACGGAGCCGCCGAAAGCGTGCAGACGAACCGGAAAAAACAGACCGTACGATCAGCGCGACGGTTCCCGTTTTCGGGGGGGGGGGNGGGGGGTGGGAAATTCGCCAAAAACCGACGTTCGTAAACGACGGCCATGCGAACGTCGACGGCTCGGCGCAGTCGTAAAAAACGGCGTGTCGTGCGGCAGATGAATGTCCGGAACACGTTGAACCCACGCCCGCGCGGGTCCTCCGGGACAATTCGCTTTTCGACGCTCGCGCCGTCAACGCGCGTGTGTCGCGACCCGTGCACGCGGTTTTATTACTATCACGCGGTTCGCAAAACTAAACGATTGCGTCGTTGCGACAGCACGTCCGACGTTCGCGAAGCAAACGAATAGTTTAGTGATAACAGCCGAATGCAATGCAACATGGAACCGTGCGGCGAAATGATTACGCGCGAGTAATGACATTGTTACCGGTTGATACCGGCGCCGCGCGCAGACGACTCGCGGAGAACGAGAGTAGTGGTAAAAACGGAGTTATTGTAATTTTTTTCTTCTTCTATTTTTCATGTATGTTTTATGGTTTCGTTCGGAATTTATCACCGCACTCGAAACGCGCCAAAGAGATACTATACATTATTATTATTATTATTATTATACCGAGGCACAACCGCGGAATATTGATTTTCTTTTCAACTACCTACACGACCTTTTGTTGCAGCCATATCTGACTCGTGTTTCCGTACGATAACTCATTTCGAAGTGTGTGCACGCAGAGTGCATACGCGAATAATTTTTTATGTTTTCCTATTTCGTCAAGGCGCACGCAATTTGTGAATTATTCAGAGAAGAGAGGACGAAAACCCGGCGCGCCAGTATTATTACGCTGCCGCGCAATTCCTCACGCCACGGCGGTTTCCACCGGACGACCCGCCACCCCCACACAGCGCCCTCTCGCCCCTCCCCCCCTCCCCCTCGCGTGCGCGTACGGTAAACACGACATGTGATTTTAACGTAAAATATTAATTTACCGTGTTCCCGTGTATATGAAAATAAACAGCCGATACTGCCGACGGGTGTGTCGCTGCGATATTGTTGTCAGTGGCAAGGTCGGATACGCGTGGAATTACTTCATTGATCATCTATTCGCGCACGCGACGATAAACCGTTACGGACGAAAAACGATTCTGAGCGAAATTCGGCCGAACGCGTTTTTTTTTTTTTCGAAACGCCGCGATTTTTCTTAGTGTTCGATCTTTAAAACGCTTATAGCGCAGATATCGCTACGTTACGCTCAAATTGTTTTCTTTATTTACCATTAAGTACATCTGTTATAATTGACCCCCGGTAAACCTGTCAGGCACATCTGCTCGGCCGAAATAATATCGTATCAACAGAAAACCAAGTAAAAACTAAAAAATAAAACTCGAAAATGGCAAATGCCTAAATAACGTAAAAATCTCCACAGACCGTTCGAATGATTTTAATATTAGATTTACATGTCACCACGATTGTTTTTTACCTATAATTACAACGACAATCGAAAATAATGAAATTATGGTCTTGCCGTAAACAATCTCGGTTTTTCTAAATTTTCCTCGGTTTATCCCATTTCGTAAAAACGACCTCCCAAATACATCAACCAGATAACACTGTTTTCCGTACTTGAAAATCGCAGCGAGATTTTTAGTAGAAAACTTGTTCACAGACGTGAAAAAATGCATATGCCAAAACATAACTCGCTGCACAGAAAATCTAAAATGTCATAAAAATAAACCGGTTGGTCGAACGATGTTTTAATCGATTTTGATAAATTATTTTTTTAGAATTTCTGAGCAGTTTTTCGTAGATACAAACCTGTGTGTCCGTGACTTGAACTTTTCAATATTTGTAAAAAATAAACAACACAATAAAAATAACGACAAATACGACGATACACCGGTTTCGGTGACAAAACCTCCAGTGTCGAGAGTTACGAAACTATTTTGAACATTATAATGTTATACAGCCATAACACTCTGGAGGTCTGTAGACAACATCTCGAGTTTCAATTTCTGTATAGGAAGGCCCGCGCGATTGAATAGGGGAGGGAGAAAACTGGAAATCAAAAACTTCAATTTTCCGGGGTTCCCTATTGGTTGTTTACAGGAAAACGACGAAAAAAAATATCTCGTATAATTAAACCAGTTAAACTTGCTTCGTCTTGCAGAATCACGAATTAAAAATATCGCACGCCGATTCGATTTAATCCTGGGTGAAACGTAAGAAAAACGTCGTTTAGACGATGTCGTCCTTGATCGATTGTTATCGTGTTAATCGCTTTTATATTGCCGGAATAAGTACTCGGCGGGCCGCAATCAATAATAATTCAGATGGGGCCTAATTTAAATGCGTAAAAAAACATTGGGTTAACAGTTAATATTTTACACAAAAATAAAAAAAAATACTTGTAACGGCGCATCCGTCTTCTATACTTTAAATGTGTATCCCGTCGGGACAAAGGAAAGCGGAGACGAATTGACATTTGACATTTGACGAATATCATGATTTATACGTTTTACCGAGTATTAATAGTAGTCAACAACCGTGTAAAAATCGAAAAAATCATTTCAAAAATAGAAATGGACTTCCGTAATAAATCACAAGTAACGCGATAGTTCGAACACAATATTTTAGATTCTGAGCGGAGCGGTTACGTATGATGTTTATTTTGTATTGGTTTATACTGCGTACACAAATTCCACCAGAAATCCCCCTCCGAAGTGACAACTATAGTTATTTTTCTGAAAGACAATTTTCCTGGGATGGTACTTTAGGGAGGTAATTTATTGACTTTCTAGGGGTTTCTATAAAAAAAAAACGGGGAAAACCGGGAAAATGTACGAAAATAATGTTTTTTTATTATTTTCAATTTTTTTTTTTTTTTTTTTTTTTTATTATGATTCAGTGAATATTAAGTATTCGTAGGGACTTGAAATTTTGACAAAACCATTATATTTGCCTTTCATTGGCGTGGTAAAATTTTCCAAACATTTGAAACATTTTTAAGCTATTAGAAATTTTAGTTATGCTAGTTTTTTACGTAATATTTACTCGATAAGTAGGTACTATCTGTGCATAAAACCGTTAGGCCCAACAGAAACGCTTGGCAGTTTAACAGATGATTCATTATGAGTCGTACTGAGTGGTCAACAAAAAAAATATGATATCAATGTAATATTTGTTTTATTTTTTTTTTATGGGAAATTTAATATACAATTTTAACGAATATTACGGCCTTTTAAACATGTAAAACCGAACTCCGCTCAGAATCGTCTTTCGTTAGCATTGGTACCGTCAAACATTAAATTTCCCTTATGCCGTACCAAAATAATTCTTCTCGCCTACAACAGTGGCCCGCCTATCGTGCGTAGTATGTCCGTATCTTTTTTTTTTTCATAAACCTTAGCCGTTTTCGGGTCGTAAGCAACGTTTGTTTTGCTTGTAGTTAAATCCGACCCCGGTGTCGGTATATCCGATATCGTATAGCTTTTAACGTTTTGTTTTATTATTTATTTTTTTTTTTAATGATCCGAGTGTTGTCGAGTTATGATTATGCGTTCTCTTACCAGTTTCAGCCAACATATCGGCAACGTCAGTCCGTTGAACTTCTCGACGCGGTTCCCGTAGTTCGTAGTTCGTTTCATTACTAAATTCAGTTGGATTTTAATGTTGACGGCCAACGGAATACCGAGGTCCTGCGAAAATAACAATAAAATATTATACGGTGTACGTGTGTTTAAAATACATTTTCTTTGAATTCTCAAATATTGTTCTCTTATATTGTAACGCGCACGTGGCTGTCGGAAAAAAAAACCCCCATTTTTCTGCCGGTTATTATTAATATTTTCCTTTTTTGACTTTTTAATAATAATAATAATATTTCAATATACGCATTTTTTTTTTTTTTTTTGTCGTTTTACAAACACAAATATTATCGCTGCAGTATTCAATGATTAAGATTTCTCCCAAATCCCTGTGTTGTTGTTGTTGTTTTTTTTTTTTTACCTTTTTATTAGAAAATTTGTATTGTTCGCGAACAAACGCGAAAAAAAAAAAACGTTGTAATTCACAACGAAAAACGCGATTCGCCGAAATAATAATAATAAAAAAAAAAACTTAAAGAAAGTTCTCTTAATCATGTATATTGTATAGTTAGTCAAAGTGCTATATAGGTAGGTAGGTAAAGGTACATTAATTTGTCATTTTTTTGATTAAAATATTAATTTCCCCCCTCCCCCCGAGAAAGTAAATTGTTCTTTTAACAGCCGCGTGCGCAGGGAATGTTAAAATTAATATTTTTTTTAAAGCTTTCGCTATGAATGAACCCGTAATAGTTCATTATTATCATTATTTTAATAATCCTTTTGATATCGTATACAGCGCGTATTAATTATTAAAAATCTGCGGCTCTCGCCATTGTTCTTTACCGGTTGTACGGCGATCGTGGACTCGTGTTTTTCCTTGTCGGGAGAAAGCCCGTTGACGTGGTCCATCAGCGACGGGTCACCGCCGTAAAAATGCGGAAACGACACCGCCACGGGAATATCTGAAGAAAGCGTTTTGAAACGCACAATAACAAATATTATAATAATAATCGTGTCCAACGTTTCAACGTCATAGTAATGGGGTCGGGCGCTGCCGTCCGGAATGGCGTGTTCTCCGTAAAATCGTAAAACTCGACCGTTGTTTTCGTTTTTGTTTTACCTCGCGGACGACCGTCTTAACAATGAGACACTTTTCCGCCAACCGAATGCCCGACACCCGTTCGAGAGGAGTAAGCGCTACGCCGCTGTTTTTATCGACGAAAATACGAGTGCTAATCGAAAAGCGCACGCGTGATCGGATTACACGCGGTTAAACTAAAGAAAGGCGACTTCCGGGCGTCGATAGCGTTTTTTCCGGATTTTTTTTTTTTTTTTTTTGCACGCCAGAGAAATACAACATTTCACGTGACTTGTGCCGAATAACTGCAGATGCGCCGAGAGGCGGCGACCGTGAGCTTGAATTCGATTTTGACCCGCTCGATCAACATTACCGGGACAAAATTGGATTATAATATTTCGTTATGAGTCACGTGAAATTTCGCGTTTATCCGAAATGCTAAAAAAAAAAAAAATATTGCATAAAAAATCCTCTCGAACACCCGCGCAAGTTTTGTAATCCTCTCGAATAAAAAACTCGTCGAGCTATTGCTTTTCTTTTGGATTCATATCAAAAACATCAGCCGTGACAACGGATGTGTTCAAAAGAAGTCATAGGAGCCAGTGATTCCGATCCTGATGCTTTTCAATGTTCGGTTTACGAGTAACGCTATCAGCCTCGATACTTTTTGATTAGCCCTCGCATATACGGCGTTTTAGACCAATGAGCTGGTGTAAGAGTTCATCGGCTGCCGGTTTAATAATATTTTGAAAAAAAAAAACATTTGAATTGTTCGGTTTCTATGTTTCGTTAAACGAACGTAGAAAAAAGAAAAAACATTCGAGTCGATGAATGTTTCAAAACAGTATTTTTTTTTTTTACTGATAATACGTTTATTTTACACCGACTTAATTGTCTAACTCTAGAAATGTACTCGAAAGGCATTTCGCATATCCACGATTGCGGAACTCTCTGCGGGTAACGAGCAAACGGACCTATATAACATTATACATTTTCTAACGAAGAACATTCACAACGTATCCTACGAACGATTTATCTTCTTGGTATTTTTATTTTTTATCTTAAATTTAACCGTCAATAACTATTGTTGAGTAATCAAAATATATAAAAAAAAAAAAAAAAAATCGTTTGTACGGTCCGTAATAAAAACTCTTCTTCGTAAAACGTGCACATTGGTCCATTCGCACTAAACCCGAACGGTGAGTCACAATCGCGAAAATTCGCAATGCCTTTGTGCGTTATATTATTACGCGCTTGTCAGACAGAGAAAATGATAATGTAACTTTATCATTCACTATAACGGGCGACACGTAGCAAAATTACAACACTCGGAACGTATTGTAAATTGAGACGTTCGTGTTGAAATTCAAGTTTATTGTACACAAGATTGCAAAGTTTAAAGAGGAGAATATTTTCGAGCGAGAAATACCGCGAAGCTGTTTTTCACGAAAAATCGCCGAACGTATAAAGTGACGGACGGGTGGTTTTTTCTCGTCTAAAACGACTGTACGGTTTTTGTATGACGGTATTTTTCGAAAAAAAAATATCAACGCGCACGGCCCCCGTAAATATTCTCCTATTTAAATTTCGTTATCTGCGTGACTGCGTTTATTCCGATTTCGCGTGAACTCCGCGGATGATAATTTATTATATTCTATTAGTATGCCTGAGCGTATGTAATAATTTCGCTGTCTGCCTACTCGCGAGCAATTTATTGTCGCAACGTAATTTCGCTTCATCCTCTCGAACGGAATATGCCGAGATCCAATAAAATCTCAAGGTAAAATAATACACAGAGAACACTTAGACTTCAAAAAAAAAAATGCAGTGTTTCCTATACAAGCGAATGCAACAATAACTATTTAAACTCGTGCGTGCAAAAACAATGTGACGTGAAAAAATATTTATTTTTATTTTTTAAATATCTATATTGTTATTATTTTCCATGTTTTATATTATGTATACTCGTTTCCATTAAGTTTTCTTTTGTTCTCTATAATATCGACTTAATACAAAACGAAAAACTTTAATTGGAATAAAACGCAATATTATAGTCTGCGCAAGACAATGCAAATCATATAATGTCATGTACTGTTTTTTTTTATTTTATTTTTTGGTTTTGTTGTACTTATATAATAATAATAGTATCCCGTTCGGTACAGTTATGATACACTCGTACCTTTAAGTCTACAAACTAAAACAATAGAACATTGAATTATTCAAATAACGACCAATCAAGAACGGTGCGCACGCATTTATTGACATGGTTTCGATGACGATATTTCAATAAATCGAAAGCCGGTTATTGCAGATTATAAATTGTAGTTAGAAAGTTATTACTAGGGCTCGGGACTTATGCACTTAAATTTCACAAAAAAGCAATCGAAAATTTGAAAAACCTTTAAAACACATTTAAAAAATAAAATAAAAAAATGATCGTAATTATTTAAAACCCTTCCAACGGCTCTAACTTATAAAATACAATTTACGAACACTAAAACGTGATTAACACAAGTTTTTAAATAAAATTTTAAGTATTTTAAAAAACAAAAAATCGTGTAGTTTATCCTTTTTGTAGTACTTATTAGAAAATTGCATTTAATTGTTAAAGTCGTTATGGAGGGAGCGATGAGAACTCCTCTCAATTCTCTTGATTGAAAAAACAAAAAACTGTCAGAACTTTTTTTGGCGTTTTTAAATGCTTTTCTGTGGATTTTAAATGCATACAGTCCCGAGCGATAACTTATATAACTAAGTCGAAAATTTACTTTTGCTGATTAGTTAGCAAATTCATAAAGTAAATACCATCAAATTAAGGGTGGTTTAAGTTCCGGTTTGACTTACGCGTGCTGCAGCAGTCGTTTTGAATACGCACAGGAAAAATTCTCCAAATCTAACGCGTAAGTAATTACGTCTAAAAGTAAGTGTATCTATAATATTATCGTTATTATGTGTCAGAGATTTCGAGTGACCCCGCACCGCTTCGTTCATATAATATTAAAATAATAAGTGTTACCACGGGTATACTGTACAGTCAGGGGCGGAATCGCGTGGACTTACTGTAGTAGCACGGCGATATGTCCGACAACCCGGGCGGCAAGCAGCCGTCCTTCGGGCAATAACATTTGTTGTCGTCCAGAGATGAATTAAAAACGCTCGGCAGGAATTTGTATAAAAACACCGGATATCCGTCCGGCGTTTCGCTGGTGGACGAATAGGTCGCCGGAAACGTTCTGCAAAAGGCTTTGCGGTAAATTAGAAAATTCATGTCGGTCGTCAGGTGTCTGGGGAACAGTAGTCCCTCGGACGACGCGTTCAACGAGCATTTGTTCCTGCGGGAATAACAGTGCATAATATTAATAATTAACCAACGTCGAATTTTCAATCGATACCGACTAATAACTATAATACGATAGTGTTTTTAAACAATATACACAAAACGATATTATATTGTCGCATTACGACGGCAAGTGTGCGGAATGAAAGTCTACGATAATAATAAACCTCAACTGTGACGCGTGTTTATACAGCTGTATGTATATATATATAAGAAGCGGTTTACAGGGTGGCCGGGCAATGAGGAGAATTTCACTGACCACCCTTTCGGCCGAAATGTTATTTAAAAAAAAAAAAAAATAATAATAATAAAAAATTCAGTACGGAACTAATGTTGAAACCGATTAGTTAATATACAAATTACAAGGTTTATGCACGAAAAAAACCCCCGTTACAACTGAAGAATTGTATGAGTTAACGAAATAAGTACGTTTCCGTAAACGTATTTTCGGTTTTGTTTCCGGGGGGGGGGGAGGCGTTCTAAACAATACCTATTTGAGGTCACAGTTTGATCCCTCCGCTCGTATAAAGTCCGCTAAGGAACATTACAAATGCAATTTTCATGATTACAAACGACTTTATCGTATGCGTTTCAATAAGCTAATACCCTGGAATTTCGTTGTTACATGCAACGATTTACGAATTATTCGGAAAGTACCCGGGAGCGACCATACGGTAATTTTCAGGGGAGGGACGAACTAGAACTAGGCTTCCGCTCATTTAAAAACTAATATTATACAGAAATGTAAAAACATAAGAGGTATAAAAAAAAAAAAAAAAAATGTTACGATAGATCTATTGCGAATGGGCGAAACGACGTTTTGTGGGTGTAATTTTTTTTTATGAATAGGATACATGCCCCTGTATTGCGCCCTCCCCCAATGAGCCACGAATCGAAGTACTTATTACTTATAGTTTTTGACCGAAATGCATAATCACTTGCATATTGCACATAATAATAATACAGAGACTGCAATATTGTATTTTATGGTCTCATCAATTTGAATTCTGATGATAAGGGCGATAAAAAAAAAAAAACGTACGTTTTTGAATCGAGAAATATGAACACAAAAAAAAAAAAAAATCGTATGAGACAAATTGTAAGTTCCGCGAATATTTTATACATCGTATCATTATAACTAAGTAGCTCTCGTGTAATAGTTGTTTTTCCTTTAATAAAAAGTAATAATATCAAAATCAAGCGCAAATCGAAAATGATTAAAAAAAAAAAAACTTTACCGCGTAAAGAAAAAATATACAATTTCAGTATTATATAGCAATATTAAATTCTTACATCTGCGGCCGTTCGTCATTTTTTACCCATTGATGTAAAATCGGCGATCCGTTGAATTGATCGATCGAATAAGGACGTAGTTTTTGTTTGTTCGACGGCACGGTCATCCGGACGACATTTGTCCCTTCGTCCAACATCTAAAAATGTGTACAATTATTGTTATTCAAAACTGAAATATCAACAAGCGAATTGCTCGCGTTTTTGCATTATAGTTAAAGTGTCGGGAAACTATTGTACTATTTGCACGCGCCGAAAAATCGCAGAGGATCTAAAAAAAGTTTTTAAAATTGTATCCCTTGTAGAAAAATCGCATTTTGCGTCAACCCGCTACATTATAATGTCCACTCTATATGATAATTATTATAGAAAAAAAAAAAGGATCGGCTAGGTTCGCCCTACGTGAGACAAGTCATTGTCAGACGTTTTTCTATATTCATTTTGTGTGGAATTTCACGCCCGGTCGAATTGCAGGTTTCCATTAGTGCACGCGGATTTTGATATAGCGTAATATATTTATGAGATGCGTTTGGTCACAAATAATAAAAGCCAAACATAATGATTTTTTCTTTGTATTTTTTTTTTCTTTCCTTGCGAATGTACCTTTACACAAAACCCGACTTTGTCAGTGTATTACAGAAAGGACGCCGCAAATGGTATTATACTTTTCTGTTATTCGACGAGTCGCGGTCGTATGGGGCACGAGCTGTCAATCAAACTATCAAAACGACATAAACGATTAAGATAATAAAACAGTATCTTGGAAAATCAGTTAACATTACCTAGTGCCATTTTCGGAACGAACACAGTTCAACACTATTGCAATAGGCATTGATTTCGCCTACACTGTTAAGCAAATATTTCGGTTTTTATAAATCCGTTCGTGAAAATTCGTTCGGATTTGTCGGTCATCGGTTACCTGTACACGAAACCAAAATGCAGCAACCTATCGGTGTGGATGGGTTACATAGGTGTAACTAGACCACCGACTTTGGTGGTGCTAAAATTATAGACAAACCAGAGACCGGCAGTGAAGGCCGTGGCGTATAAAGGGGTGGGTTTTAAGTGTTCAACCCCCCCCCCCCTCCCGAAATTTTTTGATTGGTACGGCACACGTGCATATTTATGAATTTATTTAATCTATGTGGTAACTAAAACCCAAACGTTTTTTTTACAACCCCCCCCCAAATTAATTTCTATATACACCACTGCGTGGGGGCAATGCCTCCGTAGTCCCTTTTACGTGACACTTATAATAAACAACCACGCATTTCGTTTACATTTTTTTTCTCACAAAAATGTATCATTTGACTTTATTTTTTGTACGCACATACATTGTATGTAGGTAATCCGTATTTTTGTCTGCTTATTAATTGTAATACATACGGTTAAAATGTATAGTCGATGCTATAAGAAAACTTTTTGGGTATTTTTTGAGGTGCTAAATTTAAACTCAAGAGTACGAGAGACCATCACCCCCTAGAAACCCTCTATTCGCGCCTATGGACGGATCAAATTAGTAGATAGACAAGTTTTGGTCAACTCAGCTTATCTCACTATTGAACGGGTCTCCGTTGTGTATCTACGGACAAAATGGCTATGTACTATTATACTCAGGGACATTATTTGAGGGATTAAGATTATATTTCGACAGCCGTATATTTTGAAATGTTTGTTTGGCCCGAGTAAAATGTTGTAATTATGCCGTTGTTGATAAGATTCGAAAGACATCCAAATCGCTGTCGATGATCTCATATACGGACACCCGACCGTCTGAGATGTGAGAGTGAGACAGAAAATTTTTCCCGCGGTTAATTGTCAACTGTTAATTGTTATTACGGCTAAACAGGCGTGTTGGCAAGATAACAGTGCGCGTCGAAACGGACGTCACGTAGAATAAACCATGGTGTTAATGAGTTGGGTGTTTCGTGAAAAACCAACGATAGTGTAGTTTAGTGTCAATTTTACTGTAACGTCAACAAACCTAGTACTAGGTTTGAATATTAAAATGTACAACAGTAATGCGGATAATAGCGAACGGAAAATGTTCAGAAAAACTGACCCGATTCAAATGAAAAATCAAGTTATTTCATTGCGAAACTCTTCGGGACGCCAACGGTAGTATATTTTATTGTTATGGTATACGCATACCATAGAACTGTAATATAATGGTTTGATGTAGGAGGTAATCACATCAATATGAAGATCCGTAATGGACGTACAGATAACACCGATAACTGGGTCAGCCAATAGCGTTCATTTCGTGGCATTTATATACAGCCGGTTCTCTGGTAAAAAAAAACCGTTTGACTGATAAACACCAAGACACGGAATGGCAATAAGCACACCCCGCAATATCTGTTCCGTGTAATCGGCAATAAATGACTTCGAGTACTAGAATATGTGACGTTAGGATTGCACGCATTTCGATTTCCAACCACTTTTGAAATAAGAGAACCGAAACGCTGTTTATGTACAACGGTGTTGGGCTAACCTATACAGTCATTGCACAGATACTGTTTATTATATTTTAGAGACGTGTGAAAGGTCCGCGATCTGTTTGGATGTTCAGAATTTAAAAATTAATTTGACCCATGTATTTATTGTTTTTTTTTTTTTAATGCTATTTCGAACCCTCAACCATAAGTTTACACTTGTCGGTAGACGCAAAGCAATAGTTGAAAATATATTTATTTTGTTTTTTTTTTTTTTTTTGTGCCGTGGAGGTATGTCCAATTTTTTATTACGTTTATTTCTTACGGCAAATTGTGTTTTCTTTTCTTGTTAAACCCTACGGCGTTTCCTTGTCCAGGAAAAAAAAAAAAAATCGGGGACTCCTATACAACGGGTCGGTGCAGGTCCGTCATCCGCGGTACGCGACAATGGCGTGGCCCGACATTTCGCGAAAATACGTCACGAATCGAACATTTGCGGCTAGTATAATATTAATAACGTATATATAATATGACGTGCAGGTATCGCGCGGATCGTATAAACGGAATAATCACGGATAATAATATACAGTGTGATTATAATAATATATCGTCGCCGGAATATGATAATAATAATAATAATAATATTATTATTATTATAATCGTTTGATATACGCCGGCAGTTTTGCCGCCACGGGGATTATTACCCGCCGATTGTATACGGAAACTTATAATTGAATTTGTCAATCTCGTTATAGCACCGCCGGGATACCGGGGCGCGATGACGTTCGTCATCCCTGTATTATATTAATTATTACGAAAAGGGGCGGAATCGTGACAATCGTCACTATTAATTGCGCGATATTGTTTATGCGTGTGTGTGTGTGTGTGCACGTGTGTGTGTGTGTGCACGCGACGCCGTCGTATACACGAAAATAATAATATCGATCGCAATGCTCGCACGCGAACACGTTCGTTTCGACATACAGGTGATACGATCCTGTATATATACACAGGACGACCGATCCTCGTAGTCACTAAACACAATCGTTAAATGTGTTGACTTTTTGCGAGACTTTTCTCTTTGCGGACGATTTAAGAAACAAGCAGCTGTAAAACGTTACGGGCGCAAAACCGTACGAAGTGCCCGGAACACGAGCGGTATAAACGACGTTTCCAAAAAAAAAAAAAAAAAATCCGAGTTAAACGCACAGCTGAACTACAAATTTTCCATTTTTTTTTTTGTGGCAAAGAAATATAACTGAATTGTTCGCCCGTGTGCTTCGATCCTGTATTTGATACTAAACCGCGCTAAAATGGTCTTCAAATGATAAACGCCATAATATATCAGAAGTATTTCTATGTTTCTTTACTGCCGAGTATTTAAAACTTTTCATCATTCGAATACAAAAACAGTGATGATACGTTAATAAACTATAATGATTACATTAAACACAATTAACTTAAAACTTGATTTTGAAATCAAAATCAATAAAATGTCAATTATACCGCTTTTGTTCTTGGTGCCTTATATGCGACACCCGCTTTTGATTTACGAACGACAACCTATAATAAAAGTTCCAAAAAAGACAGAAAACTTTTTTAGTTTAAATATATTTCGGCGTTGAAATTTATGACATTTTTAATACGGGTTGGACCGAAAAGCGGGTATTCGGTTTCATTAATCCGAAACAACGGAAATTTCGCACTTTTGACCTGTTTGTTTCTTAAATCGCCCAGAAAAAAGTTCGAAATTTCCGGACCGTAGTGATAAATGTCGGGTCGAATTTCAACATGACTCTACCGTATATTTGCGGGAAAAGAGTGTTTATTGTTTAGCTTTTTATATCCCTACAGACCGAATTAAGCGACGGGTGATATTTTTTACATGCGTGGTATCAAAGCATCGAGGATGTGCGGTTCGGGGTTTTCAACCTCCGAACTCCTCCTCGGCTATTTGTATGCTCGAATATAGTAAAATGTCACGTTTTCACAAGAAATACCGGGTTTTAAATATCCCTGTAGATACTAAAACGTAATGAAATTCTGGGAACCGGGATTGTCACTTTTTTATCATCGCGTTCAGTTGTCCCGTCGACGTTTTTAGTCCCGTTATTAAGGGATTGTCCTGTTTTAATCTCGCGCTGTATTCATATTATTATTGTTATAAGTGTGTAAAATAAAAAAACCGGTATAATGTGAAAAAAAAAACACACACACAATATGAAATGACATTCAAGCAAATTTAACACACTCGTTTTCACGAAATAATAGAAAAAAAAAATAACCGACAGAAATGCGGATGAAGAAAATTGTTCCGATAATTATAATCACGTATACGATATACTTAATGACAATTTTAAAGAACGGCGGAACAATTGCGTTGAAGAAATACTGTATGGTACCCATACAGTTTTAGAAAAAATAAAAATAAATTTCATCCACAACGTTTGGCAGATTGTATAAAATATTCTCTACAACGATCCCTGAAACTAATGCAGTGACAGAGAAAATATTTTCAATCATAAATCTGTTTTGTACGGACGAAAAAATCGATTTCTTACCGACTATATACTCTCAAAACATTTATGTTTCTGACAAATAATTAGACAAATTCGTTAGAATTCGTTAAAAAACGATGAGCAATCGACATCAACCCAATACGTAATAAATAAACCGTACGTTTAATAATACGTTGACAGTTTTGTTTCGTAATCACGTACAAAAAAGAATTAAAAACGCGTGTTTTATTAAATTATATATTAAATTAATTGCAAACGATTTCAATTGGTACAGTAAAATACGTGAAAAATACTCAAAACAGTGAGTTTCGAGCCAATAAAAGGTACCCGTAACATTACGATGTTAGTTGCGTTCCATGTAATTTACGGGCACAAGTAAATCGCGTCCGACCGAAAACTCGTTGTTAAAATAAATTGTATATCTACCAAAATATCTGTTGATGAACGAGCTGTAAATTCCACGTTTGTAATTTAGTTGTTAGTTCGTCGATTTCCGTTCTATTGAGTGCCCGCTGCACGTACATCGAAATGTACGATGTAATGTATAGTGAAAAAAGTAAAATCTAAAATACGGATTTTGGTCTCGTGTGTTTTTCAAAAATGAAATAATAACGTAAAATGGAATAACACAAGTTGTTTAGTAGAGAAATTCAATGAACATAATCATGAACAATTATCCGAAATAATTTTAACTCGAAATAAACTTATATTAGCAATAATTTCAAACGAAAAGCAGTCGGCCATACGGTTACGGTCGAATGCGGATGAAAAAAAACATAAAAATATGAAATTAAATATTGTACCGGTCACGTTAAACCCGAAAAATTCGGTCGTACACGGCCGATGCCGGATGAAAACAAAACGTTTTGTACTTTTCCGAAAGAAACGGCATAATAGTATTGTAATCATAAACGGTATTATTATAACTAGTAAAATTCTTAAAATTAAATTGTGTTCTCAAAAAAGATTGGATTCGATGTGAAATATAATATAAAGTATCGGGGAACGTTCGCATATTATATTCGAAAAAAGTGTAATCGATCGATCTAAAAGTTTTGGGAAAAATGTTTTGCTCTCTACACAAATATCGTTCGCCCAAAATCGTTGTGCCTTTCTTTAAGTTTGTTACGTATGTTTGATTACCGGGCCGATTTCTAATGAGAAACCTCCATCGGCGACGTCCATGCTGTGTGTCGAACTGCAACTAACACACACGTGTGTACGCCGCATACACGCATACCGTATAATTCCGGTAAATTCGACCGAAGACCGGACGTAGTCTCGCCATTTCCGTCGGCCGAATTTTCGCCTTTAAAACGGTCGAATAACTCCATAGATGCCGTCCAAAAAAAACGACGCCGGGTCTAGTCTGACTGTACACTACTATGTTTGAAAGGTTATCTAAAATTGTACAATGTACATTTTATAGTGAATTGAAAAGCGGAGGGCGATTTCAATCGAACTTCAAGAGGGGAGGGGGGCGCACATTTCAAATTACAGCACATACTGTAACATTGGTGACATTGAACCGAGCTGAACTGAAAAACGGCGATGTTGAAAACGTCGACAACTGTTCGACGGATAACGTAATGGCAACATAACGACAAGAGTAATAGAACCGTAATACTGACCTTAGTCGTTATTAATTATTTAGTCTCTATTCAAGTTTACTTGACAAAAAAAAAAAAAAAAAAAAAAAAAATCAATATTTTTAACTAACGTGTTCATTACATTTGACGGACGTAAATCACGTCGAAAAAAGATTGGCCTATAGGACGCGGACAAATATCGGAATATTGTTAAAAGGAAATGCGGAGACCGTTTTTTTTTTTTTTTTTTCCGTAAATCTTAAAAATTGCAGTTTGTCTCCAGATGTTATCTTCTCACAAACGTGATCATCCCGATTCCCTAACCTATTATTACACAGTTACGTAACCTAACGCGTACGATTGAAAAGAATTATTAAAAAAAGTCGCCCGCGACGACGCGACCTCGTCAGAGAAATAATACGTCGCCTCCGTCCAGTTACCGCGGTCGCGTCCGTCACTCGGCACCGTACGCAATAAATCAACCGCCGTTACCGTGACGAACGCGAATCTCGGCGCGCAGAATAGTGCCGGGGGGGAGGGGGGGGAAATCGCCGCGCGCACGGTCGCCGCGAACCGTAACACGCGCGTGTGACCGCGCGGAATTCATACGCGACACACCGTGTGTGCCGCCGTATGAATAAAATATCGGTATTCTGCGGGTCGGCAGTATTACCGTGGAGCGCACAGCGGTTTTTTACGTACGCATAATAGTAGCGGACCCTTCGCCGCGGCGGTACCGAGGTGTAGCGGTAGTGGGCGGCGGCCAGCGGTACGAGTTCCCTGTTGCTCGTGTGCGCGACGTCGAAATCGAAACCGCCGTCGTGACTCTCGGGGAAGAAATAGATGAAAAAAAAGAGGGACGAGGAAAAAAAAAAAATTGAAATTTCGCAAAAGTTTTTACGAATTCGACTTTCGACCGCGCTCGCTAATGAAAATAAATAATAAAAAAAAAAAAAAAAACCGAGAATTCATTACGAGAGCCACCGTCCGAACTTTTCCAAGGAGCTTAAGGAAGTTTAAAAGTTATTGTTTTTTTTTTTTTCTGGTGCCTTTACGCCGCCGTCTGCCGCCGCCGAGTTTTGACACGGTGT
The DNA here is from genome assembly GCA_902439185.1 of Cinara cedri. Lineage (NCBI taxonomy): Eukaryota > Metazoa > Arthropoda > Insecta > Hemiptera > Aphididae > Cinara > Cinara cedri. Next base: position 796,323 of record CABPRJ010000964.1, on the reverse strand, counting down.
CACCGATAATATAATCGCGGGCGAAACTATTGTCTCTATAAAATATATTATACGCTATTCGTTGAACAATTAATGAACCGTGGGCAACAAAACGTTCGAATAACTTTGCGACTTTACTAGAAAAACGCAAACGGCACGACGAGAAGGGGAAGGAGAATATTTTTCGTCGTAAATATTGGAACGAAATTCTAAACCGTGCATGACAATAGGCACTGTACGTAAATATCCAATAATAACAATACCGATAATGATCACTTACCCGGTCTAGCAATCCGAATTTGGCGAAATTGATCCACGTGGGCAATACGTTGCTGGCCATCTTCACTAATCTGTCGTCGTATCCCCACAGGAATTCCTTTACCGTCAGATCGAGCAACGGCTGCGAGTCTAGATAATTGACCAACGAGTTGAACACCAAGTTGACGAACATTGGCGAGTTCTTGAGCATCGAGCTGAATCCCTGTAATGTATTTCGTATTAATTGAATTCGTTTTTGTTTTCGTAAAACGTATCATCCGTTTCGCGTGTGTATTAAATGCGATTTAAACAAATGCACGTAATACAGTCGTATGTGTGCGCGTTCGGTGAAAAAAATCGTACGATTAATTCGACCGATCGGCGAAGCGAGTAAAAACAAAACTCAGACTCGTATAAAAAAAAAAAAATAATTCGGACGTGGTTTATGCGTCCGAATTGTCGTTATACTTTTTTGTAGAATGGCGATGTGAATTACTGGAGATTTTAAATTTACAATCTTTGGCGAAACGATGAAATTCAATCACAAATAATCCGTAAAGCGCGATGATGATATTATGACGTTACAGATAAAACGCATTTAACGAGATACTTGATGAAAAAATATGTTAATTGGTACACTGTATTACGCCCAGGATTGTTGGAATTGTATTAATTATTTTAAACACTCGTGCGATGTTTTATTATACACAATAACCGTTTAAAACGTTCAAACATTACATCAAAACAACTCGTACGTTCTAAAGGGTGAATGTATTTACATATATAGTTTCCATTCCTTCTCAAAATATAAAAGGAAAATAAACAGGTTTTTTTTTTTTATATATTATTACTTTTGGATAGAGAAGTGATATTTTTTTTTTAAATATTGTTATTCTTTTTTAAAATAATTACGACAATAGATTTTATTTGTAATTAACTATTATCATAATATGATATTTACAAAAAAAAAAAAAAAAAAACACTTTCAAAATCCCGTTTATTAACCGATAATCTCCTCAACGAAATCAAATCATAATATTATAAAATGAAACAACTACGCATAAACACAATTTGTTTTAAGACGTCATCGCGGGAATAATTCTATTGGAATTATTGAAATATTACGTATACATTATATTTTTTAAAGCTTACCAACAACGGAAGGTTGGGAATAATAATGCGATCCGTTTCGGGATTGCCGACCGACGATTTGAGCTCGAAGTGTAATTTTCTTCGCGGCACGTACGTCACGGTGTCATTGCTGTAAAACGTACAATTCGTGTTTTCCAACTCCTCCCTGCAAGACGAATAATATCAATTATTCATGTTACGGTAGCGCATAAATTTATAAAACACAATTTTAGTAAAGGAAAATTGAATAATTAGTTAATGAATCGGAAATTGCTGCGCTGTAGTTTGTATATATCTATTACCACCGTAGTCCGTTGTACCTTTGAAACATAATAGCAACAACAATATTATTACGAAATTAATAGATTACAACGCGTAGCAGGAGTATTAATTTATTACTGCGTGAACAATGCCTAACAATTGCTATCTGCCCCTAAACAAAAATGTTTTATAGCGATTTATTAAAAAAAAAAAAATTCACGAAATATAATCAGTTTAATTTCGTCCTACTCTGCAGTTACACTAGAATGAAATAAAATCCGCAATGGCGGATTTAGGGGAAGCAAAGCATACTGCAGGACTGGACTGCCTCATAAAAGCAGCCCAGAAATATTTATTCTATCGACCTCAAAAGTAACCCTGACCTCGATTCAGCTCATCACTTTATTTCGCCTAACGTAGTTTCCCTTGAGAGCGTCCTCACTGACGGCGCATTACCGCCAACCAATAGCCTAGCTACGCTCTACTACAGCCTCTGACAGCTCACTGAAGGCCCCTAAATAACTTAACTCCGTCCCTTGACAGCTTATCTATCAATGGCCCATCGAGCAATATTCTACATTTCAAAAGAACAGCTAAACCACGTCTTGTGTTGATTAGTGTGATTTGTGTGATTAGTTTTTTACACTGGTTATTCGCTCACCCGCCTGACCTACCGGATTTACCCGATGCATTTTTACCTCAGCTCGCCCGAAATTTCCCGGTGAACTAGTCTAACTAGAGAACTAGAGAGAGGCAAGTCGGCTAATTTTGCTGATTAGGTACCGAAAACGCCGTTATCACACCAATGATTATTGCAAAACTAGCATTCGGTATTTGCGTATACTATATCTATAGCGCGACCGTTTTCAATGTATTTAAACGAAATTGCACGTGATAAGCGTGCAGAAATACATTTCAAAACTCAAAACAAATGAAAATACGTTGAATTTTAGACGCTGAAAATTCGTAACTCTGCGGGCTCGGTTTCTCTTCACGCACGGTATAATCATTCATTGAACATGTTATAAATTCGGTTGCTAACACGGTACATTATTGGTACCGACATAAAAAAAACAAAATATATCGCCAACTATAAGGTGTCAAGTTTTTTTTTCAAGCCGAGAAAAAAAAACTCGACCGTTCGATGCTATATCAGATTTATAGTTTATCGCAGACTTAAAACAAGCCACTCCTCTTTGAAAATACGCCATTAAAATACAACGGCATTCACTACACGGTTAAGGGGCTCTCGTCTGTAAGGGTTTGAACAGCAAACGCGAATATTAAATATTATCGAATTCTTACGTGCAATTCGATCCGAAGTACAAACAACGTATTATTTTGAAAACTTTTAGATGCACTTATCGGTACGTTGAAAATCGTTTGAAAGCAGTTCGTAAACAGTGCTTAAACGAAACAATTTATATTAGATACTATTATTTTAGTTCGTTATCGCGTGTGCACAACTATACAACAGTCAGAACGAAAGCTTAAATTTGTTATACTGTTATATTCGCGTATACGGTAAGTTCGGTCCGCACCGTAAAAGTTACCGTCGCGGAAGTTGAGAAATTCGTTTCCGCGGTAGTTATCATGTCGCCATACATTATCGTCGTGCGAACAGGGCGGTAGTAAGTATCGAACTATCGTGAAAATAACTATCGCACTGTTGCGCGTGTGTGGTAGGCACTGTCGTGTCACACTTTCACAGACGTTCTTATCGGAATTCACACAACTATTATACAACATCAGTGTGTTTCATCATGATTTGATAATTGTCTATATAATTATAATATAATAGTATTATTATACCGGAATATTACAATCACACTGGACAAAATATTAGACGGAACGGTCAAAATAAAAAATTAACAATTATATTTTCAACCAAGTAATCATGACCCGTTCCCCCTTACATACAATTCCTGTTTGACGACACTTTGTAGAAAATCGTATAATTCTGCGGGTACACCCTGTATATTATCATATAGACGACGCTGTCTTTATCGCGATAGATGCAACAGAAACTGTCACGACGGTAGTCGCGTGCTCACGGGAAAATGGCGTCAGGGACTCAGGGTGTCATATATCCACTAGTCTCTTTTTTTTTTTTTTCAAATAACTCATTAAATATTTTTTATGAATTTCCCGTAATTATTTGTCTGCTCTATTGAAACTCGATGATAATATTTATAAGCCAATTACTCCAGAAGGGGTGCTCAACTAAATGGCAAAAAAACTAGAATAATCGATTCGGCTTTGATCGTTCAAATGATTATAGGAGTTGCCAAGGTACTGTACCGATTTCTACGTGAAAATATTATGTTTGACGATTTAACCCCCTTATAACTAGTGAATATAATTATAATCAGATACCCTCCCCCCTCCCCACTATACGAAAATTCCGAGCACGCCATTGCATGACGGTAACTATATCCATAACCGTATACCATCATCGGGCTTTACAGCTTTACATCGAGCGCGCACACCGCAAAGGTTAATTCACCATGTATACGTTGATGTGCTGGGTAAACAGACCGGGAAGCGTGTTCACGGTACCTACTGCCTACCTGAAACGAGCCTCTGATTTCTTATCACACTTAATGTTACAATTAACGCGACACGCTGTCGGGTGTTTTTCACTGTCGGTTCGAATGTCGTGATACTGCTCCGAGGGAGTCGGTGTCTTGAATATAAACCGAAAATCTCGAAATCGCTACGATATGATCCGAACCCGATTATGATTTTATGGACCCGCTCCGGTTAGCCCGTTGAAGATACACCGTCGTAAAAACGGACGGCATTATGATAACATAAAAGGTAATCTATGCGTACAATTGGTCGGCTGTCAAACGGCTCCCGTCCAATGTTTGTTTTTTCCCATACGGCTCCGGTATTCTGTACTACGCGTATATTTCTCGTAATTCTGTACTCAAAACGTATGTGACACGGAAAACATTTCTTGTCGTATCTCACTTTTTACGATAACAAGTTCTATTGTATCTATTAAAATTATTTTACGTTTCGAACATTGTAGGCCTATGTGTGGATTATTGTTAGACGAATTTTATCTAGTTTATCGAAAATTGTATCTTAAAAATTTAATTTTTCGTTAAAACTTAATAATTAAAAGTGGCAAAGTATGACGATTTTTATATAAACATGCATTTTTTTAACACTAAAATTTAATATTATTTTATTAAAATTTAATTCACAATATCAAATAAATGATTTTTTTAACATTTTTTTTTTTTTTTATAATTTACTCAGAATATAATCTTCAAATAAACGCCAACACATTTTTAATCACACTTCTTTTCGAGGCAGTACTGAGTCTGTATAAAGCGGGAAAGATTTTGAATTGTAAAAAGACCTGGAACCGTTTGGGAATTTTTCATTCCGTATAACTGAAGCTGAATGGGCTACGTCGGTACAATTAAAACGGGGACGATTCCGTTGTCGCGTCTGCGGCTCGTTTCGATTACGGGGAACGTTAATACGCGACCGGGATACCATTCTGATCTCATAAATTGGATTCACGTTTGAACGCGACGACACGTGGTGTATAGTTGTCGTATCGCACTTAAAACTTTGACCCCCGAACCCGCCCCCCACCCCCCGGCCCGGGGTTAATCCGCCGGCGAATAGGGTTGTTTTCGGAAGACGTGACGTTCGCGCGGTCGTCAACAGTCCATACAGACCGCCAGGGCACGCTGTAGGGTTAGGCATTATTCGCATGGGTAAAACGGAAACCGGAACGCATTGGAAGCCGCGGCGCGTGGGTAAGTATGCACGCAGGAGTTTACGCGTTATACGATTTATATTACGGGATACTTGGACTTGCGAAAATTTGGGTGTTTTCTACGGACAGACGGCGGTTGACTCGAACAGCGTTCGCGTGTTTTTACGAACGATTTAGATCAATACAAATATAATAATATTCTATGTTCCGAACGGAGCGAGATAGGCGGTCTGTGGATAAAACTGTCGGACCGAACGCGGATGCTGGACAATTCAACGGGTTTGTTATGACAGCCGTATTTTGCGGTCGGGGGGCGAAAAAAAAACAAACAGAAATAACGGGGAAATGTACGTAATTAATTGTTTTAAAATCGCAACTGTTACGGCCTTTCAAAAACATGTACGACCGGTCTCCGCTCAGACCGGCAAAGATTGATCGTCGCGTACGTGCGTTAAAATCCCATCCGTATTCTGCCGTCCGGGCGTCTGGCCCGAAACAGCGGGCCGCCCGTTGTACGAAGTATGTCCGGTATCTTTTCGACGGTGCGAATCACGAGTACGGTGCGTTTCGGACCGAACGACTTCGTCGGCGGAAAACGGATGCGACCGGACGACTTCGTCGGCCGTACGTCCGCGCGTACCGGATGACGGGGAGGCGGGCGCGTTTTATTGTCTCGCCGCCAAAGCCGGCGGGACACGCACACGCGCGGGCGAAAGTGAAACGGCGCAGCCGCGCAAAGGCACGCGAAAACGGCGCACGCGTGCGCGGGCGGGGCTGCGGGGTAGTACGGGCGAAAAGCGCGCGCGCGACGCGAGAGTAAAACGGACCGCGCGAAAACCGCGCGATTTGATTTTACAATGTGCGCAATTAAACGGGGAAAAAAAATCGCCCGGAACAAACGTAACGGTATTGTATTGCGTACGCGCGCGCGGCGAAACTCCCGACGGTTTTCGTGAGCGCGACGCGAGCGCGCCGCGGAGGCGCCCGCGGAATAACAATTTCGTCCGGCCGGCAGTTTCGCGCGCGCAACAGTTTTACCACGACGCGACGGGTTCGCCGGTTTTTACTACGGTTCGGTTTTTCGCGGGCCGGCGG
>CABPRJ010000964.1:702594-789819 GCA_902439185.1 Cinara cedri | reverse complement strand
TTTTTTTTTTTTTTTTGTTCTACTTACCAATAGACGTACGGGCCGATTTCGACGACATTTAATTTATCGTCTTGGCCGGACAAAAATCTGTCCGCATTGGTCACGTTGAATATGTACACGTTTATGTATACTTTTACCGGAGGTTTTTGCCATAGCTGATACGCGAACGATCCTTCGACAAATTTTAGCTTCTGAAAAAAAAAAAAAACAAATAAATGCAAACGCAATCACGAGTAGTCGCACGCGTGACTGTCGAAATTTCAAAGTCCTCAACGGACGACTATAGAACCCGCGTATAATACACTCGTATGTTTACCGCGAACGGCATGGATCGGAGGTGGCTGACTGTTTTGACGCTACGTGCCAAAAATAACCTTTTTTTTTTTTTCCGAGCGTGCCATTAAATTTTAAAAATATTATGTATATTATAATAAAAAAAAAAAAATGCATGGAATTGTGATGTTATTATTAATTATCGTTAAAAATCAAATAGTTTTAATTTTTCGCGTGCCCTCAAAACGTTAACACATGCCAGGCCACGGGTTCGCCATCCCTGGCACAGATCTGCCGGTTCTTGGCCGCTCGTCGTCCGAATCGAAAGAAAAACCGTTCGGACGGTCCGCGAATGAACGCGTTTTCGTTCACTGATAATTTACCCGAGACCAGCGTTTGTATCATATAGATCGCTTTCGACGTGAATCGACGTCGGCGATCTACTCAAAGTGAATAAAAACTGGACTCGGCCGAACTTCGGTCGTCGTTAACGTAGACGATAGTCGACGTAGAACGAAACGGCCGATAACATTCAGTGGCGACATTGTTCGAGTATCGACGCGCGGTAAAATATCGACAGCGCAATGTCCGTGACGTTTCGTCGACAGGGCGGTCATTAACGGACAGGTAACCCCGGTGTACAAGAATAATTACTCCGACGATTAATGATAAATTACTAAAAAAAAAAAACCATAAGGAATCGCGTCATCGCCAGTACCGTGAAATATCGCGATAATAAATCGTATCGGTACACAGCCGCCTACGGCCACTCTGGAAACGTGTCCGGAATGAATAATAACGGAACGCGAACGGTCGGCGTCGGTCCGGTAAACGCCGTCGGCCGCGGTGAACGATCGGCCCGTCCGTAAACGCCGTGCGGAACTACCGCGTCTTTCAAGACCTCTAAGAGACCGCGCGAAAACTTCAAAAACCAAGGCGGTCGCGATAAATAACGCGTGATAATGACAAGAACGACGATAACGCTGCGTGCCCGCGGTGGCCGGTAGAACGAAGCCGCGGACCGACCGGCGTTGCGACAGGCGAGGCTTCTGGAGGGGGGAGGGGGGGGGCGTGGGACACGGAGGATGCGTATTTACACGCGACCGTGACCAACGGAAAACGATTCGGAGCGGCGGTTCTTTTACGCGCGGCGCGCGCACGTTTTCCAACGTCCTTCCATCCCGGTCGGAAAACAAAAAAGAAAACCGCCACTTTCGTGTACCAATTACGCATGATTTTCTTTCGGAACAAACGGCACGCTCGATAAATCGGATCGAGATTTCCGGTGGGAAAATTGTTCGCGGAACAAAAACCAACCAATAACAATAAACGTCATTGTAAAATCAATACGTCCCTCGGTAATCTCCGAGACCGAAAACACACGCGCGCGCTTAAACGGCAACCGACAAAAAGCGTCTGTACCCCCACCTACACGCGTGATACGTTTGAAAATCGTTTTGTTATACGAATAATTGTTATTTTACGACGCGCGTTACCGAGTGGATTGCTCTTCGAGCTAAACGCGAAAAAATTTAAAAATAAATTCGAAAATTCCGTGACGGAATTTGTCGTCTTTCGACCCCGTTTTCCGGTGCCGCGGCGTATATGACACCCCGCGCTCGATCAGCTGTACTCAGGGATAAGTGTTTCGAACAGAATAACGTAAAATCACATTGTACAGGGTGATTCGCTAAGCGCGATCGCTCCGTTTTTCCGGTCAAATCGCGCGTGCATTCGAATTTCGATTTTCGGAATTGTTTTTGTGTTTTTAATCGCTGATGATGTCGATGTGTTCGAATACTTAGACTTCGCACGACATTTGTTCACGAATTCCGGTGTTGACGTTCTCGTTTTCCGTCAACCCGTCGGCGAGACGTTCCGACTTTTCCAAATGGGCCGCGGGGCGAGTGCAGCGGACCATCAATGCGGGCGGCGTTTGATTAGCGCTCCGCTACCCATTCGAAGTAACACTCGATTTATTTACGGAATTTTTTTTTTTTTTTTTTTATATATAACGACAGGTTCTCGTTCGAAAATCCGAAGTCACCGTCGCCGCGGTACTGCGCACTCTGACCGCACCCGAATAGTCCGAAAAATCGAAATTCGAACGCGCCGCGCGAAATTTTCGACCGTAGAAAACGGGACGCGCGCGTTCGGCGAACCGTCCTGCGTACGGGCGCGGCGGTCGAACGGCGTTCGATCAACGCGGAACGTTCGCGAACTCGGGTTTTCGGGTTTTGTTTTTCCCCACGTGTCGCCTGTTGCACTCGCGCCGTCCGCCGGTGCGCCGTCGCTTTTATCGCGTGATACGCGGGCGCGCGTCGGCCTTCAAACAGCCCGCGGTCGCCGAACGTTCGCATATTGCGCCGCGTCGCGGATTCGGATTCGAATTGACCGTGCGCCCGGCACTGGCGTTGAGAAACGCGTGTCGGGACCCGGCAAGCGGATCGATACGTTCGCGGGGGCGTAGCCGGTGGGGACGCGGGCCTATCCGGATTTCTTATCGGAAAAAAAAAAAAAAAAACAATAATAACGATAGCGTATAAAATAATAGAGAGTGGACATATAACGTAAATCGTGACAAAACGAACGGACGTCGAAAGGGAAATGAGTGACAAGACAACTCGTGGAATCGTTATTGACGAGTTTGTTGTCGTAGAGTACAGACGATTCGAGTTCTCGCATCGAAACTACTCTGTAAACGGACGACGCGCACGTGCATTATAAGTTACACGTGTGGTCATAACCGTACACTCTCTTGCGTTCGGATAGACCTTTTTGAAATTGTCTACTCGACGTTTTCGGTTCAACTCGCTTTGAGCCGTCGATTTTCGACAGAGCACAACTGGCAAATGGTAAATGTTGAAATTACGGGAGGGGCGCCGGTGCGCGAAAAATGTGTACAACTCGTTTAATGAGAGATTTTCGGATGTGTATATAGTTGCAGATTATAATTCAGTAAAATCAACTTCTATGTCCAAAGCGGAAACACGCAATAGCAGGTGACTTGTATTTCATCTGTACTGCGGTTTCGTTCCTTTGGTTTGACGTGTTTCATATTAGAAAATGTAAATCGTTCCAAATATAGGTAACATATTTTTCAATGCGAAATCTCGTAAAAATCGGTATTTTTCAAATGATAATATTTTCAAAAAAAATGACGCATCAATCTCTTTTGTAGATAAAAACCAATCTGTTTGCAAACCTCGCTTTCAAAAGTTAAACCGCATTATGGGATTATTAAATAAATCTGTTTAACGGTTTATTCACGAACAATGTAATAAAATCAATTGCAGATAAACGCTAAAATTGTAAAAAAAAAAAAAAATTGAAATCGTAACGCGGGCCAGATAAGTGACATACGCGGGCCGCCAGTCGCCCGTCACTGACCTATACGACGGGGTGGAATTTCGCCAGTTTTTATGGTTTCATAGTAAATATCACTTGTAATAAATTTTATAGTCGGTCTTTAGAAATGTTCAGCGACACACGTTTTTATGAGAACGGCCGCCTCTATCTAAAACGATTTTTTTTCGTTACTTTTTATTTTACTATTTTCGGAAAATTTCCCCAATGATAGCCCCATTGCGTAGAGTTTGTTTTCCTGGAAATCGCAACGCATCACACATTTATATCCGATGAATGGTTTCTAAGCGACAGCCGTTTTGAATTCCACCGATCCGTGTGAAATCAATTAAAATTTTTCAGAAAATTAAACTCTACGGAACGGGGCCGTCTTTGAATTTTCCGAAAATAACAAAATAAAAAGTTAGTGTTTTTAATAAAAAAAAAAAAAACCTTAATAGCTGCGGAATACAGACTAATGAAATGTACTGTACGGACCGGTCGCCGAAAGGTTGTCGACAAACCGTCGGGTTTTTTTTTTCGGTGTACCTATCTGTTAAGTCGCTGTTGACACATTATCATTTGTATACTTACGGCCGATTTGATGATTTCTACCGGGTCGAAAAAAAACAGAGCGTACGACACAATGAGTAGACCGAAACCGCATAGGCCGTACCGGACGTTTCCTGAAAAGAGAACAACACGGTTAATATTAGCACGGTGCGATACAAGGAACGGAAATCGCGAAATACATTTGCCGGGGTGATTTGAATCGGGCGAGGTGGGGTGGGAGGGGGTGGTGGTGGTAAGGGGGTAGGGTCGGGGGCGCCGTTATTCGTTTGTTCGCTCGTCAACCGTAACGATTCACGGCCTCCGCGTTCGTTTCGACGAACGACTGACGACGGCGAGGCCGTTTTATTTTAACGTTCGATGGTCGCACTCTGATTGCCGAGACGACGTCCAGAACCGGCGTTACCGTAATCCCGTTTCCGCCGCACGGACCTTCGATCATATTCTCCTGTTTGTAGGTTTCCGTGCCGCGCGAAAATTGATAATCTCGTAAACCGCGCACGATTTCTCGCTTAGTTGACAACGGGTACCGCGGCGATTGAATATCCGCAACAGTCCTCAGTTCCGTTCTCGCGGAATCGAAACCGCGCGAGACGCGCGCTACACGACCGTTGCCACTATAACCGTCGCCGTACGCGCCGCGACACGAGCGCGTCTCGTCGGCAGTAGCGACCGAACGGTTTTCGTCGCCGCGGCGAGGAGGGGCGGGCGCGAGGCTGGATCTGTTATCGTTAACCGTTCAGGCACGCGCGCTCGACTTGTCCGACAAATCCGAGCGATCGAACGCGCGCGCGCGCGCGCGACGCGGTTCGGGCGTGTCGCGCGAAGCGAGCGGGCCGATGCGGAGTCGTAACTGAACCGGACGCGGCGGAGTGGACGGCGGAAAAGTCGCCGGGGCGGTCGGACGCGATTGAGATCGGCCACATCGAGGGGACGAGGGATGCGGGAGATGCGGGACGGGAGAACGGGTCGTGGCGGCCGCTACGGGTTAGCCGGCGCGAAGGCGCCGGCCGTGATGAAAACCGAGCGGAGCGGGTCGTTGAAAAAAACGTCGAGGGCCCCCGGGCGGACGGTCAAACGGTGTTCCGGGCGCGGTACGGTCGGCCGGGGGGGGGTTTGTTTTCGTTTTTTTTCCCGTTCGATACGAACGACGAACGGTAATGCCGGACCGTCGCGCAAATCCGGCACTCGTTTCGCAACGCCGGCGCGCCACGCGAATCCCGCGAATCGTTTATTGTCCGGCGTACGGTTCGCGCGCGTTTCGCGCGGTCGGCGGTGGCTCGTCGCGCGTGCCCGTGAAAACGACGTTGCCCGTCGCGCGGTAACGCGCCGAACGCCGGGGCGGGAAACGACCGTTCCGCGGCGACCATCGAATTCCCCCCCGGGCCCCGCGCCGAAAACCGCCGCGCGCCGCCGCCGGCGTTTCATTGCGTTTGTCGCGTCTGTTATTGTTTCGGTTACGCGCGCGTCGCGCGCCGTACACCGCGGTGTCGGGTGCGCGCGCCCCGTCTCCGACGACGCGGCGTCGTCGGTTGTCCACCGGTCGGACGACGGACGGCGATATCCGTCGCGTCGACGATCGTTCCCGAAAAAGACTAACGTGCCCTCGACCGCGACCGGTCGGTCACGACGACAATCGGTTATTGCGTACACGCGCGCACAGGTGCGTTTTCCGACGAACAGTTTTCGCGGATTTCGTAAAACAATTTAATCATTTTTTTTTTTTGTTTTGTTTTTTTTTCTACATTTTAACGAACGCCTTAACGGCAAAACGAAAAGCCCACAGAAAAAACCTGTATCGCGATGTCGATTTTGATAAGGTATTATGTTACTTTTTCGTTTATACCTTTGCTTTGTAGACGTTTTTTTTTTTTTTATTTTTTTTTCAAAAATGCGCATTCACGTTCGCTCGCGATTTCCAATAAAACGATTAAATTACCATATCCGATATAATACCACGTATCGATAGTAAAGAACCTGTATAAAGGATCGCAGTGCGTTTGCACACGGTAAACCAATGACGCTCAATCGTTCCTCATATTTGTCCGCACTTGAAAATCAATACAACTGCGATCCGCGGTAATTTGCGGCGCGACGGCGATAGGGTGCGGTAGCGAAAACAGCGTCGAAACAAATATCGGACCGTTCCGTACAAGAACCGGTTAAAAGAAAGAACGGGGGAAAAAATCCGAATACCGAACTACCGCACTTCAAAACGCTCCGGGGATATTACCGGTGAACGGTGAAACGGATCGCCCCCGCGACGTGCCGACCGAACGATATTTCGATAAACCGAACGCGCGTTTTTAATTTTTATTTCACGGCGAAACACACGTGCGCGCGTATTGAACGGTTCGCGCGAGCCCGCGAACGGCGTCCGAACGTTTGAAACGCGTTACCGTGGTGAACGTACGAGTAGCCCGTACTTATCGTGTCTTGTTCGACGAACCCGCGTAATTTATTCCCGTCGGTGCCGTTCGACGAGCATACCCGTTACGGGTTAGGTGTGTATGCCTACACGCGGTAATATTGGTTCGTAACGCCGAAAAGAACGCTACGGTGCGAGTACGTCATCGTCGTTCGAATTCGAATCCGAAACGTTTGCGCGCGTACGTTTTTGTTGATTGCGCGCGCGCTCGCGCGGGCGTCGGAAATAAAAAAAAAAAAATACGAAATACGAAATACGAAATTTTTCGGATATCTATTGATTCGTCGCCGTCGGTGTTTACGTGAAATCGCACGCATAACGTTGTGTGGTGCATGGCTACGCTTATCGTACGAACGGGCGCACATTAAGGGCCGTTTTCACCGGCGTAGAAAAACGAAAAAAAAAAAAAAACGATTCTTAAACCGAGTTTACGGCTGATAATCGACCGTGATTGGTCGATTATCTTACAAACGCAGTTTAACAATCGACGTTCACATTGGCGAGAACGGGCATGAATTGACGAAATAACGTTTGCGAAGGTACACGATTTAATAAATTAAATTTGCCGAGTTTGATTACGAGTTTTTTTTTTTTTTTTTGATGTTATAACAAAACGAAAAGGGAAAAATCGTAAAACGATTGTACGTATACGGTTACCACGCGTCTCACGGAAGAAGCGGTCGCGCATAAACGAAAATCACCGTACAGGCGTTTAGTATTTCATTCGTCGTTTCAGTAAGTACTGACTTTTTTAAATTAATAACAATGTTCGCCCATTCGTGGAACTTTTACTACAGGCGGCCGTTCGAAAACCAAAAGTAGGTAGTCGTTTTACCGCCGAAAATAAGTGTGACAAAAAAAAAAAAAATAAACCGATCATGTAACGTAATACAACAGAGCTACTCGTTTTGAAAAAATTCAAAACTTTTCGAAATATCGAGCGTAGTCGTTGCTCGAATGGATCGCCCTGTGGGTTGCAATTTTTTAAAATTTTACGATTGTCGATTTCCCACGAGCTATAAGTACAGAGAGAACGGCTAGACCATGAGCTAGTGGCCGTATCGGCATAGATAACCGGCCGTGTTCGAGGCAAACCTAAATTCCCGCGCACGATATGAAATTTTCTCGTTAGGTACGCCGAAAGATGTTATCTACGCGTAATAACAGTTTGTCTTTCTTTTCTGTTCAATTATTCGTGTTTTATCTCTCGCGTTACTCAAAGTTCACCGGTTTCGACGACGAACCCGTTAATAATGTACAGGAGATTTCGGCGGTTATGGGGGGGGGGCATTCGCCGCTCCCCCGAATACCGGAATATATAGTGCGCCTTTTCCGGCGGTGAAAACGTATACGCCGAGTTCCGTTATCGTAAACGGATTCGGCGGCTCCTCTCCCCTCTCCCGCTTTGCGTACACATTCGCTGTGTCCACACGCACGCCCGTTCCCGCCAGGTATATTGCGTTGTAAAATTATTCATTCAAATTAGGCAATAGAATTTTGACGAGACTGAAATTAACGTGACGGGTACGCGCGCGAAAATCGAAAATAACGGCGAAAAAATCGATACGCGCGTACGTATTGTTTCTCTCGAGCGTACAACGTTTGTACAGACGACGCGCAGACAGACGCAGCGCACGCTAACCGAGAGCGACGGACGCGCGTTCGGAGGCCATATCGACGTGTTTAAAACCCGAACGAAACCAAACGAATCCCCGGCGCACGGCCCGTGGTACCGGTGAATCCACCTGGTAATCCTGCGCTGAACAACGGCCCCGGGTCCGGTTAATCTCGCGTTTCGCTAATAAGTCCCGCTGGCGGCCGTTATGCGATCCGAACATTATTTTGTTTCCCCCGCGCGCGCGAAGATTTCGTTTCCGACCGCAGTTTAATATTGTAACGTCGAACCGCTCGGGGCCGCAGACATTGTTCGGCAACGCTGCCGCGAAATCGGCGAAAACAAAACCGACAGCCGTGACAACGTTGCAACGTGAAAAAGTCGAAAAACGACAAAGGATCGTATTGTACCGCGCAACGAGCAGCGCGCGAGTGAAAACCGAAGAAAACTGAATTCCGTTTCACCGCGCGGTTTCCGTTTTACCGGGAAATTCGATAATATTTTTGATACCGTTCGAACATTTCTGTTGTTTTTTTTTTTTTTTTTACAGTTTTTGCGCCGTGAGATTCTAATGCGGTGCCGTACGCAAGAAGGACAATGGCAGCTCGTGCTCTGTCCAGTCGGCCAACTATCGAATAGTTGGTCAAATATCAAAAAAAAAAAAAAGACAAACATAATTCGCACGATGGATGGGCCGCTGTTGCGGGTGAGAAGTCGGGAAGGTTTGCTGACGAAAAAACGATTCTGATCGGAGTTTGGTTGATAGTGTTGCGTTTTCAACAATATATAATTGTGGTAAAATAATTACATATGCGTTATATATTTTCTTTAATAATATTTGTTGCATATTGTATCTATTTTCCTATTTTTCCTATGGTCTCCCCGTGTTTATTCCCGACTTTTTCCATTTATATTGAATGAACAGCTGAGGAAATAAAAACAAAAAAAATGACTTCTTTAAAGTACCACCCCAATCCTTTCTTTTCCCGTTCATTTCAGAAAATGTGCTGTAATTGAAAATCCGAGCAAAATTTTTGGTAGAAAAGTTATTCACAGAAAAATAAATAAAATAAAAATAAACATCATTGTAAATTCAATACATTCATCGTTCCACTCAAAATCTAAAAAAATATTCAGCATTACAATCTGTTATTGGTTAACACTAATAAAATAGCAATTATCACACATTTGTGATGTATAACTCAGCAAAGTATTTACATATTATACATCTACAAGTAGGCATCTATAAGTATTGGTTATTTATATTTCGAAAAAAAAAAAAAAAAAAAAACATTATCTTTTGTACTATAATAGACTAAAATAATTTACCATAGAATCAAATAACATGTTTTACTCGCATTATAATACCTTTGGTCCCAGGGAAAAGGGCCTAAGTAAATTGTTTGCAACCTATAAACTGATTCGATTTTATGAACTGCTAAACTTGAGATATTTTAATTTTCATTGTAACGTATTGTGTTAGAATACACATACACCTACGGCATTCAAACCGAAAAATAAAGAGGTGGGGGGGGGAACGATACAAGACAAAATTATAAAAATTAAAAAAAATGTCGAACCGTTGACTCAAGCCCTAAGATATAAATGCACGTAACATATTATGTATGTTCATTAATAACACGTTTAGCCCTGCTCTTTAAAAATCCCACGTGCGGAAGCGAAAACAAATTTTTGATCACAGAGCAATATAAAAAAACCTACTATATTATGCTCCTCTTATTTTCTTTCGACCACCAACATAACTAAATACAAATAATAATAAAAACTCGTGTTAAATTTCTATTAATGCTATTCGATCAAATGGTTTTATCTGCACAGTGTCAACACACGCCGAATTAAAGATAAAACAAAGGGGTTGTTAAAAATCGCTTAGTCTTTTTTTTTTTTTTTTTAGAGTTCTACCGCGTCCATAGAGAAAAGGCATATGTACGAGAGTAGTCTGTGAATACGCCGGTTGTTTACGATAGTTTCCGAGCGATTCGCAACCGCATACCGGAATCGTTGTTTTCCGATCGAGATTTCCGGCGGGAAATCCGTCTACGGAAAGGGGGAAAAAAAAACACGCGCACACTCGCACCGGTCGCGCTGAGAGTCCGAATTGGAAAACGTTCGTCGGGCGTGCCGTCGGAGTGGCGGAAAAAAAAAAAAAAAATTACCCGGTTATACAATCGGGATAAAAATTCACGATACGCGGTAACCTGCGCCGCATAAAGTGCGTATATAATGTGCGTGTTATTGGACATAGGTATTTTTTTTCACTCTCTCTCTCTCTCTCTCTCTGTCACTCTCTCTCTCACTCTCTCTCACTGCCTCTCGGTTACGCGCGGGATATTGTTTTCCGATTGCTGGCGGACATTGCGCTTGGTTTCGACGGTTACGCGTGTTCCGATAACCGCGTTATTATTTATTCGTGCGCGCGCTCACGCGGCCGGTCGAGCATTTCCGACGCGATGCGACACCGACACCGTCGCGCGCGCGCGCAACAAGAACGGAGGACCGCCGCGCCCGCGGATAATACGCGTTCGGTTTTTTTTCGTTTTTTTCCCACTTCGCGACGCGCCGGCGAATAAAATGGAAAAATGAAAAAAAAAAAAAACCGTCGTACCCGCGCCGTCCGTCCGACAATGTTTCCGGCGGCCGGCTATGCGCGAACTGGCGGCGTGCGCGGGCGGGGCGATCGGTTTTTTCGCCGCGCGTCCCGGTCCGGGCGCCGCGTTCGAAAGTCCGCTCCGGTTCGGCCGCCCCCTCCCCCCCCGGCGGATGGGGGAAAGGGGGGAGGGGGGTCGACGCGGCCGGGCGCCGGGTTTTCGCCGGTCGCGCGCGACACCGCCGGGGTCTCGTGTTATCGCGTCGTAAGCGAGAGCGGTACAGCCGTGCCGAACGGAGCCCGAGTGCAAACACGCGCGTCGAAACGGTGAGCGCGGAAAACGAACGGGTTTTACAAAATCGGCTACGGTTTATAAACGAGAAAACGACCGGAGAAAGAAAAAAAAAAACACCGGCAACGCATACCGTTCGTTCCGACTCGATGGTCGGAACGCACTCCCACAGGTTTTCACCCGGGCACGTTTAATGTCACGACATTAGCGTGTTGAACGAAATTAAATGGCGCGGGTATTTTTTTTCCCCCTAAAATATCGATTCATCCGACGGAACAACAAACGTTGTTTAATCGTACTACCCGCGCATTCGGCGTTGAACTGCAAATCGCTAAAAGTCCCGAATCTGTACGAACGAGAATGACGGTGTTTCCGTGTTGCCCGCGAACGTCCCGGCCCAAACGGTACACGACAATACCGCCCGCTGGAATGGTCAAAACAACAAAACCGCGAATGACCGCTGTAAAGTGGCCGATTTTATTGCATAACGTCACAAACGGGTTTTCGAGTTGTGCACGGCGTCGACGGTGCGGGGACGAACGGGATCGATACGGGACGGGCCCGGAGACACGCGGCCCGTATTACTATCGTCGGGAAAACGGGACGAAAAATTGAAATGCGGGGACGATCCCGCGTCGGTACGGGACGCGCGGTCGCCGCACCGCACCGCCTGTAGAACGCGGTGCCGGCGGTTCGGCAGTGACCGCGAAACAATCGAAAACTCGGCACACGGCGTCACGTTTTTCCGCCGGAAACGAGCGCGTTTTCACTCACGCCGTCGCTCGGTCGTGGTGCGCGCAAGACGACGCGCACGAGAAATCGAAATACAGCGCCCCGGGCCCACGATTCCGGTGGAGCCCGATTGAGCGCGGTACCTGTTCTCGAGCGACCCGATTGAGCGCGGTCCGTAAGTTTTAACGGCCCGATTGAGCGCGGTCAAACGGAAGCAACGTTGCCAGTTTGTCTGTCTGCCTGCAATCGAACACCGTCGCATACGCGTCTTTTGAAATAATCCTGTATGCACTTTACTATGGTACGTGTTGGCCGCGGTGAATATCCGCCAATCGTCGTGCTTTACGGTCGGTTGAAACTAACAGTCGTCAAAAAAAAAAAAATACGAATTTTATTGAAAGGCGAAAAACGAATGCAAAACCATAAACGGTTTATTACGACGAACATTTTAGAAACGAAAATTCTAAAGATTTACTAAAATATTCGTTTAAAAAGCGGAAAGTAATTATTTAAAAATACCACTTTGAAATGTCCGCGGAGACAATTCTTTTTATGACATTTATAAACAATTTCGTGCATTGGTTGTGGACAAAAACGACAATGTTGTTTTTTAAAAATTAATAGTTCGTATTTTAAAATATATCTACGACATCCCCTCCAGAATATTGTACCCGTAGTAGGTAATTTTACTCGAAAGTCAAAATTAAGATAGTTTCACTTATTCTGCGTAAGCGTTGTTTTAGCGTGTTGCCGGGTAGTTGGACTGACACAGTAAATGCGGGTATAACGTCCTCTTAACCGAATGTATATATAATTTTTTTTTTAATAAAATCGTAATTTGATAAGTCTAATTTACACGGTGCGGGTGGTTAGGGCTAGCGTACGGAATGTTATTATTTAATTGTTTAGACGCTCGTCGGAAACGACGAGATGCGTTGTCGATCAATGATAATGCCGTCTTACGTCGCGAGCGGCGCGGCGGTCCGGAACCCGCCGGCCCGGTTATTGGCGTTACAATTGCCATATCAATTGTGAACTTTTACGCGTTTATATTCGACATAATATTTCAATACACAGTCTATACTGAAATCGACGGAAACGTTTCAAGGCGAAACGCTCATGTCCGACATACCGATACGTATTACTTTTACGTACCGCGGCTACTTAGATCCAAAATGGTTACACGTTAACGGAAAATGACGGGCCCGCAAATTAAATCTGCACCGCGATCCGTCAAACTCTGGCCACGGTTCACTGGATCGAAACATGATTTCCGCCGGCATAAAAGTTATTGACAGAACGAAATCTGCAAACATTGCCGTAGAACAAACCGGCGTTCGGTCACTGAACATGCATAGATAACTGTTTACTTATCGGTTATATTTAATCTTATATCCGTGTAAATCAATTCGAGCTGTCTAAATATTTATCTTTTCGTAAATACGTCGTTTGTTTGGATAATTTAAATTTTTATATTATGAATTTTAACATTTTTTATTCGACTTGACCGTCTTTCAATTAACTCGTAACGATCGAGTACATTTTGCCCGATATCGAGTTCGAGAGAAATTTGCGTCCCGAGCGCTGCGTTGCGACCCAAGAACAAAAAAATCCATCTATTTATGCGTTTCCATCTGCATACGCGTTTGCGTTTGTTTTCTACCGCGTAGATTCGAATCCGGTTATCATTTCTATCTCCGCCTGGAATTTACCGTCGCGTTTGTCCAGATCCCGGACAAACGTAGGACGGAGTGGCCGCCATATGTGAGTTACCGTCCGATCGGTTCAGTCGGTCTACGGATATCGGAAAAATCGGCTAATCGGGTAACGAAGTCTCGCTGTTTACGGATGGAATAGAAACGAGCGGCCGGAGTTTACTGGCCGGCCAGATGACGATTCCCGTCCTAACCGCGCGAAACGTTAACGATATTGTCTTCTGTCTGTAACCCGATTTTTTTTTTTTTTCGATTTTTTTCCCAGTCGTCGTCCGACCCGAACCGCACCCGGGAGCGAAACCCCGCGATACGCGGCCATTATGCGCCGGGCCGTTGCGCGTGCTCGTATCGAACGGCATTCGAGTATAACAGTACAAACAATTTTCGAGCGATAAAAAAAATAATTTCGTGAATAAAAAAAAAAAAAAAAAAAAACCAAAAAATAAAATTGTACGCGCATAGCGTGTTATCCAGGTACGTACTTTTAAACTCTGCGAACGCGTTGGCCGGGATCAAATACATGGTCGAGAGGAGAACGCGGCTCGCGGCCGGACGGACGTTTCGGTTCACGCGGTGTTTGCCATGTCGCCGGCAGTCGTTGGTTTTGTCGCGCGTACGCGGGGCGCCGAATGAAAGAAGAAAAAAAAAACCGCAATCGAAAATCGTGTACCGCGTACGCGACGGTAATAATCGCAATGACGGTTTAAAACCGCGAAAAACGGTGCGCGTTAAAAAAAAAAAAAAAACGAAAAAAAAAACGTTCTTTACGTACACGCGCGTGGTATACGGACGGTGAGCGCGCGCACAATTCACGCGGGCGATTTTTCGCGTTCCGAAACGTCCGGGACGCGCGGCCGCGGCGGCGGCGAATCTCGCGGATAAAACGGCGCGGGCGCGTGCGGGGAGAGCGAAAAAACGGAAAACGGAAAACGAAAACGTAAAAACATTAAAAAAAAAAAAAACCGTTAAAGTAACACGCGCGAGAGCTCGGAGACAACTCCCGGGCCCCCGTCGTAACCGCGACTATCGGGAAAACGGCGACGGCGTTAGCGTTTTGTAGCAATGGTGTCCGTCGTAACAACGCCGCACAGTACGCCGGCCGTAATAACGATAAAAAGTAATAACAATGATAACAACAATGATAATAACGATAATAACGCGTAAAATAGCGTTTCCCCGAAAATATTTTCCCGCTCCCGCGTCTACCGCGGGTACGGGCCGTCGAATCGGCGGCGCGGCCGTACCGCATAATATCCCGGGCACACAATGTAACGCGCGTGTTATCATTACGACATTATAAAAAATAATAAATGAATAATAATAAAAAAAAAAAAAACAAACCATTTTGTTTCAATATTATATAATATTGTTTATTGCGCTGCGCGGTACGCGCGGCGCGCCGGGGAAACCAGACACAAAGCGAATAATTGCGTTTACGTGCGCGGCCGCCGCGGTACGGTGTTATACAAGTGCTCTGCGCGCGCCGCCGCATCATATTTGAATATCGTCCGCGTGTTGTGTAAACGTGTATTGTATTTCGTTTTTGTGTTTTTTTTTTCTAGCCGAGCGAATCGCGTATGATACGAAAGTCGATTAACGAAAAAAAAAAAAAAATCTGTCCTAGGATACTGACGGGGACGGCCGCAGCCACTGTTGTCGGCGGCGCGAAAAGTCGGAAAGCCAGAACGCAGACGGGAAATCGTTTCGCGTCCGTGTGTAATGAAAGCGACGACGATAAGCCACTGTTTACTGCGAACACGGTCCCGAGTGGTGTTCAGTCGGTAGTGGCGCTATAATATCATCGCGCCGACAATACGTGTCGCGTAGGCGAGAATAGAGCCCGAATATTGGAGTGGGGGGGAGGGGGTGCTAAAATGTTGTAACGGAAAACAACCCGCGGGGGCTACGCTCCCGCGCCCCCCCCCCTCAAATGCCGTTTCTCGATTATTTATGAATCATAATAACCGTTCTGAAATGAAACGCATCCGTTTTGTATTTGCGCATAGTTTTTAAAACATTTCGACGCGTTTAATATTTAACAAAACGGTAAGGCGAACGCGGACACCGGACTGAGTCGCAAAATATTTTAAATTAATCTCATGGCTGGGCCGACGAAAGTCTATGCGAAACCCGTGGTCGGTAGTAACAATATAATCGCAACACGTTATTATCAGTCCGTCGCGCACCACATATCTGTTATATCGCATATAGTGCTTTTTGATGTGACCGCAGATAGTACGTAACGGACAGGCATAGATAATATACGTGTTATCTACGGATGTGACCAATTGTCTAGAAATAGCTCTCGAGCAAATTGTCTCAACGTTACGATATTTGATAAAATGTATAACATCATATCCATAGATTACGTATGTCATATGACATTTGAAAAAAATAGTTTTTAACAAAAATTAAAAAAAACATAAAATCGACGGTATTTCACTGTAATCATTATGATAGTTGGACCAGAAAAAACAACGGATGCGCTGAATTCGAACTCAGGGGCGCTAAAGACCGTCTTGCGCCACTCCCTGGTTTCGCCACTGCGTATAATGGTAAAATAACGAAACAGGCGTTATGTATTTTCTTCCAACAATGTTTGTTTAATATTGTACCGGTTTTCCCGTCTGCCCGTGTTTTCTCCCGGGTTTTCCCGTTTGTTGGGAAAACTCCCGGGGAAAATCGAAAAATTACCTTTCTGAAAACTGAAAGACCGACCTCCAGTCCGAGTTCCTTTCAGAAAAAATGCTGTGATTGTAAATCGGAGCAAAATCGCTGGTAGAAAAGTTGTCCGAAAAGAAAGAAAAAAAAAAATCGTGTATAAACGACTAATGCGTTACGCTGAACTTTTATACGCCACCGCCAAGTAAAACCTATGCCGCTCGGCCAAAACTATTTTATGCGCACAAACCCAAATGAAAAGCCGATAAGTCTGAAACATTCAAAAGCTCGGAAAACGTCGGGGTATGTTGAAAATTGTACCGCGTCTCGAACGGGCGTTCGGTGAGAGTGTCAGGTGTTTCACATTGAATTACCGCGTGAAAAAAAAACTACCGAATCGAAATCTACTACACCGTTATATCGCACACAATATTATTCCCGTTTTTTTTTTTTGTTTTTTTTTTTTTTCTAGTTTTACACCGTTTGAAAACTACTGGGGAAATCGAAAACGCGCCGGGACGATGCACCGACCATACAAACAGGATTCGCCGACGGAACCGTGTATATTGAACGAGAATTCTGCTGGAAATGGTGTTCACAGACAGAGACAAAACCACGCACACACACACACACGACTGTATAATATGTAAAACAAATAGGTTTCTCGCGTTCTTCGCTCAGAATAGTTTTGTCGAAAATAATTTTAAATTTTATTTAGGGTTCGCGTATTTTCCGCCGATTTTAAATCCGAGCGTGCTTGTATATACAAGCTTAATGACCCGTGTAGTCTTAAAGGGCGAATTTCAACGGTCAGTTTTGTCGGTGCCGGCCGTTAACAATAATCCTCTTAGTGCATTATAATCCTCTTAATTATTTTATCTTAATATAATTTAAACGATTAATTTAATTATCCGACGCGAAACGAACCCTTTACGAATTAATTCTAATTAAGTATACTGTTTTTTTTTTTTTTTTAGATTCTGAACGTATTTTTTTGCTACGCGTACAAAAACCGTACCGCGACTTTTGTTGCAATTACGTCAAACATTTTTTTTTTTTTTTTTTTTTTCGGTACTCAAACTAAAACGGTACGAGAAAAATTACTTTTTGTACCCGTGCTAAAAAGAAAAAAAAAATGTTCTACTCGGAATAACGATTCTCCGCGCAATATTGTATAAATGTATAAACGGGACTGTTTTTGTAGAACGGCGAAAAAAGTGCGCAGATGTGAACTTTTTCGCGCGACCGGTCAAACGGAAACAAACTTACGCGTAATTTTCCAGTAGGTACCCATAGTAATAATACTGTAAACATACTCGTATTCAAAGTCGCCTGTGATTCGCAAGAGGGTTGTTTTTTTTTTTTTTTCAAATAAAAACTTTTTTATTTACTACGGTGACCAAACCTAATAATATCCGCGCACCGCGGCAGTCCCGCTTCCAGTGTCGCCGCGGACAGGATTTTATATTTCACGCTCTCGTGGGACTAACCTGAAAATGCGACCGTTAACGATTGACCGTTATAAAGGCGGAGTCGAACACCAGAAAAACGACTGTCCGTAGCCCCCTAAACGCGCATTATACCGCAGATGCGCGGACCGCGAACGGCCGTCGTTGTACCGGCACCCTTGTTACCTTATTCACTACACGCTTATATTCTTCTTCTCTTTCGCCTTCATCTCAACAGTACGGGGTCAGCGACCCCCGTCCTAAACTCCCACTTAACCCTATCCGCACATCCCCCACCATGATCCCATCATCATACACCAACCGGACCGTCGTTTATTTCCATTACCACTTCTCTCGCCCCGTAAAAAAATATTATCCCTGCCCGTCTCATCGGGCTATATTCTCTCGTTTTGTCGAGGCCGTCACGCCTGAGCTACCGCTTACGGCTAAATACAGTGCCGTGGCGAACGGTTATTTGAGAGGCGACTGCTTCTGGGATTTTCGGAAGATTAGATGGGCGCCCCTATCATTAGTCGACACACGCATACGTTATTAATTACTTACGTACTTAAGTTAGTTTCGATATTTTATTATAACCGCCTAAATATTAAATTATGATATAAAAACGTTTTACTTTAATGCGCTACCGTAAGTCATTTGCAAAAAAATAAAAAATTGCACAGATCAGAGGTTCGAATAAAGCCGACGATTCAAATGGAGGGAGGGGCAAATCAATACCGGTTTATGATATGATAGGTTTTCACCAAGACAGCGGGACGCAAACATTTTACGCATTTTCAGCGAAGCTTATCGTGGATGGATTCGGAAAGGAATAAATCTCAAGCTCTACCATCTAAGATGCGTCTAAGATGTTTGAAACGTTTAAGGACGGGATTCTCTCCCGTTTTTAAGTTCTTAAATGTCCGCTAAAATATTCGGGTGATGGCCAGTTGCCCGCAACTAAATATACCAGTTGCACTCAGCCAAATGTACCAGTTGCCCTCGCCGTATATAAAACAGCGCGTACGCCTACCCATAATAGTAAAAAGAGGGGAATTTTATCAAAACTGTGTACGATTAAGATATCTAATTTTATCTAATATTTATACAGTTTGTTTTAAACAAATCGCATTATCGCAGTTATTGTCATTGTGTCTTTATCGTTATTAATTATCGGTAACTGTAGATAATAATTTAGGTAGGTGCTTACGTACATTTTAGTTGACGAAACCCTGTGAAGATATTTGCCGGATACTAATTGTCCAATTAGTTTTATAACATTTTCATTGTGCGCGATTTGTTTTTCGCTAAAACAAAGTGAATGCCGACCGTTTTTGTTACGATATTCCGGGGGAAATCGGTGTATATGTATAAAAAAAAAAAAAAAAACAAACCGATAAATCGGCCCGGGGTCATCGCGGCATAATCGGAATAATATTATTGTGTTACGTCGGCGGTCTCGCGCACCGTAAGGCATAATGTTTATCCTCGCCATTCGAAACCGGTATAATGGACGCGCGGTAATATGATAATGTCGGGTGCGCGCCGTCCACACGTTTTTTTTTTTTTTACGGATTATTATTATTACGTTGTGCCGGGCCACGTGAAAACTCGCATAGGTGTATTTTAACGCGGGCCCGTTTAAAGTTCCCGATCCAACGACTGTTATTGCTGAAACATTGTCTCGTGTGGGCGGACACCCGTGATAGTATATTACCCGTTTCGTTGCCGCGTGCCCCGGGGTCCGGACGACGTTTCGCGCGCGCATCCGCCTAACCCGACCTGACCGCCCGCGGTTGTTTTTTTTTTTTTTTTTCAACGGATTCGAGAAACGATTTTTTTATTTTCTTTCTAACGAACCGCGTTGGGTCGGCCCACCGCCTGTCATCCGATACGCGATGATAATGTTATTATGATATTATAATGTTATTATTGTTGCTGCAGGCGGTCTGCACGCGCTGCACGTGCGGTCGGTCGGTCGGTCAGAAAACCCGACGACGACGACGACGGGCCCGGCGGACTGCGCCGGGCCGGCGAATGTCTCGCAGTCGTCCCGCCGCCGTCGCGGTTATCTCGCGCGCGCATTAGGCGAATATCTCATGTCTCCGCGGCCGTTTCGTTTGACCCGACCTAACCGTATCGTGTAAACCACCGCGACAATATTGCCGTCGTGGCCTCGCCGGCGGACCGCCCGTAACCGCGCCACAAAATAACACACGACAACGCTGCGCGTTGGCGGCGCAAAGGTAAAATACGTGATAAACGTCATAACAATAATGATGATAGTAATAATAATAATAATATATAAGTAGACCGCTTCGCGCTTCCGAGCTGGTAAAATCCGGTCGAATCCGAAATCCGGATTGAAAACGAAAACGGCAACAATCCGGATCGACCGCTGTAATCCGCAGCTACGCGTGATGTTTCGATTTGTTGAAAAAAAAAAAAAAAAAAGACGGAATTAATTATCACTGACAAAACGAACTCATAACTGCACGAAAAACCGACAAATCCGTTCGTTTAGCGATTTATATTTTGATCGTAATGTTGTGTTTAATATCCGGATCGATGGATCAAATCCATAAATCCGGATCCGATATTGATTTCAAACCCGGATTTTGGATTATTCGAACTTTAGGCAGTACTGTTGTAGATGTACCCGTATGAATTTTTTTTTTTTTTTTTTTTTTGAGGGGGGGAGAGCTTAAAACCTCGTGTGATATTTATTGATACTTATTAATATTTACTCGATAAAATGTAAAGGCCAAGCCTCCCAGCGGGAGTGATTTCATAGGGTCAAACCTTTCCAGAGGTAATACTTATACTTATAATTGTACGGCGATAAAAACAAAAATCGAGAGTCGAGCGTAATATAGTAGTTTCGTTAAGCGTAGTTTTAACCTCAAATTTTAACGAAAATAGTTTCAAAACGCGTTTAACCGAACTTGGCACTGAACCGTTTCATTCGACAGTGATTTTATTGTCGCGTATACATTACGCATGTATAAATTGAACCAACCTGTACACACATTGTGTTACATAATATATTATTACATCCTATCCTACAAACCTGTTCCCGTCTACAACAGTGGCCAACCATCGCCGAGAGCACAACATCTGCTCTATTTTTGTCCCGTGCCGTATGCGACCAAAACGACAGTATTCTCACAATATTCCCCATACGGGTCCGATATTGTTGTTACGAGGTAACATTATATAAAACGCTATTCGGTGTCGTTTTGATTGCAATCCAATAATGTTCTTGGATTCCGCCGGGCATATGGCCCGGCGCCATATATTCTTGGGCAACGGTACACGCGCGCAGAAACGCAACCCGCGACACAAGAAAGTAAAACGCGAAAGAAATCCTTTGGACGCGATAACAGTGACACTCAGTCGCATCAATGCAGCGACGAGTTGTGTACACGTGCAGATCAATACCGCCCACGGAATCCGAGGTTCGTTCGAAACGTTACATTCGAATTTGTTCGTAGCGACGGATATGAAAAACCGCCGTAGTTCAAAAACGTCAATGAGGAAAATCCGGTGGCGCACGAACGGGAAATTTGTATTCGAATGCACAAACGTACCGGTATAGGCTATGGTTGGGTTATCCGATGATCGCTCGAAATAATTCAAAATTTTTCAACTCCGACTTAGAATTAATTTCAAATTCATTAATTTTACATTTGTACATTTAACCGTAATAGCAATAATGTGTTATAGAATGAAATAGATACTACTATACTGCTGACTATTGTATCTCGGTCACGTGTATGTCTTGCTCGGATAATGGTTTTTTTTTTTTTGTCTTTTTTGGGTGCGCGATTTTTTACGCATATTTTCACATCACGTTTAAGAAATAATTGTTCGTCGTCCGAAAATCATCTGCGTGTAATTCCAATAAATGATTGTCGTTTAAAACGCTAAAAGGCCATTCCGATTATATAACATCAATTCTAATCGTCTTCTCTTTCGCTTTCTTCCCAACGATAGTTGGGAGATGGAGTCAGCCATCCTCGTTCTAAGTTTCCACTCGACCCGATCTCCCACCTATCATACACCGGCCGCAGTCCTCATATTATTTTCAATCGCATCCGATCACCTCGTTTTTCGGTCTTGCTCTCCACCTTTTTTCTCCTACGTTTATTTCCGATACGATTTCTACCGCTTTGGATCCGTCTCTCCCGGCGACGTGCCCAAACCGTC
Source organism: Cinara cedri (assembly GCA_902439185.1). Lineage (NCBI taxonomy): Eukaryota > Metazoa > Arthropoda > Insecta > Hemiptera > Aphididae > Cinara > Cinara cedri. The sequence goes on along the minus strand of CABPRJ010000964.1, from coordinate 767,923 downwards.
TCAGTGGATTTTCACTCATTTCGGTGTACCATAGAAGCCACTTATTATCTACTCATTATACCGTGTTTATTTCGTAACGCGCACGAAACATTTTCGCAAGTCGGTAAATTCGGCGAGTACCCGTAATTAAATTCGGTAACATTTTTAATCACGTCACTCCATTGACACCCGGTAACATTTTCAACGCTGACTCGGCATGTCGCCAGGGCTGTCTTTGCGAGGAGAGAGGCGGACCGGGCGCAGTTATCAGACGGATTCGGGTTTTCGCGGCCGAAAAGAAATACGGATCTGTCATAGTTGCGCATACGATGAAATATCGAAAATGTTCAAAACTGTTTCGCCCCGGGCCTCCTCGCGGAGTCCTAAGGACGGGCGTGCTTGTCGCACGGGTCAAAGTCGTCGCGGTGGTACAGCAACAATTCGGTAATTAATCACAATAATTGCGCGTTGTCGGTTCGAGAAAGTTGTGTGCGGTTTTCGGTTTTTGTTTTTCCAGTCGAAAACGTTTTAATAATAGCGTGACTGTTCGCGTTTCGCACTAAAAAAAAAAAAAAAAAACACAACGCGGATTTGCACGTTACACGCACACGCTATTTAAACGCGTTATAAACCGCGGCGATCGAAAATAAGCGCCGACTCGTGCCGGTGTCGCGGCGAGCGGTTTTTCGGACGCCCGGGCGCCGCCGGACCTCCGCGGATTCCGGACAGGGTTCGCGCTTCGTTACGACCGCGAATGAAAAAAAGGAAAAAAAAAAAAACACATTTAATCGTACGGTATTATTACGCGAATGAAAAAAAAAATAAATAAATAATAATAATAATAATATACCCGTCTCTCGGCGAGTAGCGGCGGCACCGAGGTCGCGGGGCCCAACGAGAATANAAAAAAAAAAAAAAAAATAAATAATAATAATAATAATATACCAGTCTCTCGGCGAGTAGCGGCGGCACCGAGGTCGCGGGGCCCAACGAGAATATAACAATTTGTGATGTTGTCGTATTCATCGGCATGGACGCGACGGCGTTTCGGGACCGCGGAGCGCGCGCGTCGCGAACGGAGCCGGGATTCTCTCGACGCGATACCGCAACACCCTGCGTCCGGGGGGGAGGGGGGCTACGTTAAAAAAAAAAAAAAAAAACGTAGCGACGACGCGCACACCGTGCTGCGGTCGACAAATATCGCGAGTTCGAAAGCGATTGTTTTGTTTTGTTTTTTTTTTTTTTTCATTTATTCGTTATTGTTTGTTGTAGTAGACTCTGGGCGGAGCGGCGAGAAACGCGTGTTTGGTTTAGTCACAACAATATTTGTTTTTTATTCGTTTTGTTTTTTTTTTTTTTTTCTTTCGAACAACTCGCTTCTACCGGATATCTCGCTCCGATTCTCGAGCGTACCGCCCTTTTCGAAAGGAAATTTTCGCGGGGCAGTACTTTAAAGTACACGTCTTTTTTTTTTTTTTTAATTTTCCCACGGGGTTTTCGTAATAAATGGTGAAAACCGGGAAATTTACGAAGTGTATTATTTTCAAATCGTAAATTGTACGACCATTCAAAACAAGCGTAACCGGAGTACGATCAGAATCGTTTTTCGTGATGAATCGATGCGTACACGTTATATGCATTCAATTTTCCCAACTTTTCACCTACAACAGTAGCCCACCCATCATACAAAGTATATCCGTTTGTTTTTGATTTTATTTTTTTGAAATCGCTCGATTGAATGGGTTTATGATTTTTTTTTTCTACTTTTTTAACCGTAACAAACGCGTAAAAAATCTCAACATTTAACGGCTTAAAAATATTAATTTTTTATTTTTAATCCCGAGTGAAGCGTGCATTTGATTTGCACTTCATGTTTGTTTTTTTTGTCTACAAACAGCTTTCTACCAGAAATCTTTTTCCGACCGATAACTTTGATGGAGTTTCTTCTTGTAGAACATTTTCGATCAATATTATTGAAAAGGTGCGTTTTTATTTTCATTATCATTTTTCGTGTCGTTTTCTTAATGAACTGGTGATTTTTCACGAAATTTTTTATCGAATTTTGGTTTACCACGGCAACAAGTGGAAGAGCAAATACGATTCCGCTCAGAATCGTTTTTTATTAGCAACGATTTATCTCCGCGTACTTGTTTAAACTCGTTTACTCGATACATTATCCTATACCTTTTAGACTTCCCTCCTAAATCAATGACTCGCCCGTCAGTTACAACATATTTTACTCTGAGTGTAGCGAGGGAGCTATTGGGATTACAAAGATGTTTATTTTTTTCTTTATTTCTTTGTTCTAGTCTATGGGCACGTTTATTTCCGAGTAAACTTACTCACATTTTTACGTGTAGCAACATTTCTGAAAGCCCAAGTCGTCTAAATTGTCATTTTCTGATTTTCATTTTTTAAATAAAAGCGCTTAAGTGTGTAAAAACGTAGGAAAACGTACAATTTCACGATTTCTTTATTTTATAAAAACACGGTAAAAATAATTTAATCGAAAAATCACAAGACACCTTTTTGATTTAATTTTTTACGGTATCATCGCCAAAATGTTTGAGTCACTTTAAATCATTTAAGGAATTTTAACTTTTGCTGTAATTCGGTTATAAATACACGTAGAGACTTGCAATTTGGTAATAATACTTATATTGAACTTACCTAGACGTGGTAAAAGTTTCAAAATCATCGGAGAACTTTTCGGTTTTTTAATAAGCGTTTTGAAATCAAATTTAAACGGAAATCGCAAAAAAAAAATAAAAAAAAAAAAAAATACGGCACATCAAATTACGTATCACCGAACTGCGCTCGGAACCGTCTTTCGTCAAGAAACGTTTTGCTTACAGATGTAAATGAAATAACCTTATTGTGTCCTACCCTCCCAAATTCTTAGCTACAACAGTGGCCACTCCCACCCCCGGTTACAGCTCTTCTTTTTTTTTTTTTTTTTTTTTTTTTTACGTATATTTAAAGCCGTACGATTGCGTATACGCCATCTCGATATTTAACTGAATAATTTTTCGTTATTATCGTAATTATTATTCTTTTAAATATAATACATATTTTCAGAGCTATTAACATATATTATTTGAATACCGATTCAATGTATGAACACTATCGCAATGCGACCGCTAAAATAATATTATTATACTTTTACGAAATCATCCTGTTTGAGTATTTTTTTTTATTTATTTATTTTTTTTTTTTTTTTTACAATCCAAGTCTTATTTACATTGTAAATAAATAATTATCGTACAAATATTGTTACGAGGTAATTTATTATTATTATTAATTTTTTTTTATCGTGATGTTATTATAGTTAAATATACAGCTGGATTTTATTTACGCTGTCGTACACTATATATATATATATATAATATTATAACGTTCGGTCACAACAATTTTTTTTTACTTTTTTATTATTATTATTATTTTTTTTTTTTTTGCTATAAATACAGAGTGTATCGTCCGTATTCGCTAGCGTCTTGTATGCAAATCGTAGTGAAATCGTGCAGATTCACTCTGTATACGTGCATAATATGTATTTCGCGATGTTCTAATGCATTCATAAATAATAAATAATAATAATAAAAAAAAATAATAATATTAAATATTTTAAAAAAAACAGGTAGGAGTTAGGTAAATCGTAAATTTCGTTATACTGTCACGGTTTTAGTTGGGTTATTTTTTTATACGCTTTTTTATTAACGACCGAGTCACATTAAATGAAAAAAAAATGACCTTTTTAAAGTTTTAACTGGATTTCTCCCCCTCAATCAATTGATAAGAACAATATAATATCGTACGGTTATTATTATATGCGTGAAACTTTTCGGAAAATTTTATAGCACGCCGTAAATTTATTTCCACACGATTTTAAAACGTTTACGTTACGTATCGTATACACGCGAAAGAATCATGTTCCGTAAAAAAAAATCGAAATGTAGTCACGCGTTGTTTTTTTTTTTTTTTAATTTTTAGATTCTGAGCGAATACGTATCGGTTACAATGTGCGTGCGCGTATGTTTTTTTTTTCGCTACGCGTGTCTGAAGGAAACGGCTTTTCAGGAATCTCGCTCCAGTCATCTATTTGAGGTGTGATTTCCGGTAACAGATTTTCCGAAATCGATCCGTTATTGAGAGGTAGTTGGTATTTTTTTTTTATTTTCTTTGTAATTTTCTCAATAGTCGGTGAAAATTCGATGAAAAAAAACAGAAAAATGTACGCAATAACGGTTTCTTTTATTTTCGATTCCGTCGTGTCATATTCGAGGTTAGAAATAATCGTGGATCATCAAAATGTTTAAAATATTTCGGCGATATCCGATCCGTTTTCTATAAACATTCGAAATGTTCGTGGTTTTTTTTTTATTTTTTATTCGGTTTCGGCCTAGTATAATCGCTTAAAAATTTAACACGGCGTTCGTCGTAAGTTGCAATCGTGTATCGTAATGTTGGTAGTTTTTTTTTTTTTTAACGTGTTGCCCGTTTAAATGATCGACGAAATAAAAAAAAAAAACAAATCACTGCGTTTCAAACCACATTTAATCGGATTTCACCCAGAATCGTTTTACGTTTAATATACAGTACAACTCTGCTGTTTTTTTACGTGTAATTCGTTCGGAAATAACAAAATTATACGATACGACGCGAATAATTCCACCAAAGAGAGGAGTCAACAGTATGTATGTTTTTATAATAATTTTTTTTTAATATTTCAATAATTTAAAAAAAAATTTACGCATATATATATATATAAACATTTGCAAATTGTATAGAGAAAACGTATAAAAAAAAAAAAAGCTGTCTTAGGATAATGGGGACGGGTGCAGCCACTGTTATAGGTAATTTAATGAATACCTGTAAGCAACGATAAACCATCGCCAAGGATAAAAAATGATTCTAACCGGAGTTCAGTTGGTAGTAATGCTTTATCCACAATATATATGTCATATTATGGTGAAATAATTAAACAGGCATTATATATTATCTTCAACAATATTGTTTAGTAATAATATTTTCTCGATTTTTCCGTTTTTCTTATGTTTTTCCCGGTGTTTCGTATCTGTTGAGAAAACCCCTGGGAAAATCGAAAAATGACCTATTTAAAGCACCTTTCAAGTTAGATTTTATTTTATAAAAAGTGCATAAATCGGAGCACAATTGCTGGTAGAAAAGTTGTCTTAAAAAAAAAAAAAAAAAAATCACACATCTTTGTAAACCATATAAGTTTTTTCGTTTCACTCAGAATCTAAAGTGTGTAATACAGTTTTTTATGACAATACGTGGCGATCTATGATTACCCAATCACAAAAATACCCGATGAACAATAAACACAATAATAATTCATAATCGTATTGTTCGTGTAGTCGTGATTGAAACATTAACGCTAAAAAATTCCAAGAGGGGGTTTAACCATCGCCTCTCTCCCCCCCCCCACGGCTACGCCGCTGTTATAATATAATCTTACAAAACTCGATCGATATAATAATATGAATCGTCGTTAGATAACCGAAGCGAACGAAACAAAAAAGGAACAAACGTTCTTTTTTTTTTTTCGTCCACAAGGGCCGCGATACCGATATATTTAGTATTCGGAAGAGTATACGCATGTGCAGTACACACGCGGTAAAGATATGTGTGTCAGCTCTGTCGATGAGCAATACAACTATTATTGTCGACGTGTGTGAATAATATAATAAATTGTTTCGTTTCGCAAGTCCACTGGTTCGTATAATATTATGATTATTGTTGCTTAATTTTCGGTTTGATAAAAATCGTCGTAATATTTATAAAATTTCACTTTTAATCCTATCAACCGGGCCAATCGTAACACGAGTCCTGTACCCTGCCCAACGCGTCGGCTCGCTCGTCCACAATACCGCGTTGTTTGATTCGATTATTGTGTCTATGCGAACCCGTCCCCTTGAACGGGAACGCGGGATTTTCGTATTTATTCACAATAATATAATTGGAATAATAAACGACACGACAGCGGTGAGGGAAAATCGTTAAAACAGATTCTCCTCAACTGTCGATTAAAATGAAAAAAAAAAATAAAAATGTCCTCTGCCGGCGTGGAACACGAAAATATGTACACAGAAGTTTCCCACGAAGATCGTTCCGATAACTCGAAATGGATTAACTTTTTTCGGAAATTTTTTTTAACAATCTAAAAAACAAGTATAATAGTTCTAAAACGTTACATATCAATAATTTTTTCGTCGACCTGATTCTCGGAAAGTGAACCGACTGCTTACTTACGATTTTCAAATGGTAACCATAGTAGTCCCATCTCATTTGGGTTGTGCGGCGGCACAGCTCGCGACGTTTAAATAGACGTGGTGATATTTTAGAGCTATACTATCGTTACTTAAATTGTCGTAAAATGTGCCGGAAAAAGTCAATACTTTCCGAGATGTCGTAATGATCGTATGTCCGTGAGACACCCTGTATAATTTACACTATCGATATTATATAAGGTATTCGACGAACATCTATCGTTTAATTTGAATTCTCGTAAAATTCAGTTTTATTATATTATTATATACATATATATTTTTTTTATTTTTTTTTTTTTTTGTGTGTGGCGCGTACACGATAGTAAATTATTATTCCAGTCATTCTCCTCGTCGAAGTGTATGCGTATATTGGTATTGCAGAATATTCGGACAACAGAATAATGAATGATTTCGAACCGTAGTCGTCGCGATGTTTTAATTAAGCGACGTCGTCGGCCGTCGAGTTCAATTGGGTACAAATATACGAACCAGGTTTTAAAAAAAAAAAAACGCTTGTAAATACACAGTGTCGGCAATAAGGAACACGTTGCTAAAGGAGTGGAATCATGGAATCGATTCTCTTTCAGAGGACGGAACGAAGGAATTGATTTTATTATTTTTTAAAGGAACAGAAACGTGAATTATTTCGTTATTTTTAGGAAAGTGAGTATTGTAATTCTTTTGTTCTTCTCTGAAATGTGATCTAAAACACATTTGGAGAGAACAAAAAATACCTTTTTTAAAACATTCTAATAACACTGTAAATACATAATGTAGCAATTTGTCAAGGTTTCTCATCAATTAAATAGATATTTTTAAATTTTTAAAAATTAATTATATTCCATCCATACTCTAAATCATCTGGTCTAATAAAAAAAAAATGGGTGCTTTGACCTCTGGAAATATTCTGACGGGTGCACAAGTCCTCATGTATACATGACACCCATGGGTACATTATGCAATTAAAGGTCGAGATTCGAAAAAAAGTAGATAAATACTGGACGGTGAATTTATAATGACATGGATATCGCGGTGGCCCTTTCAGGACATTTTTTTTTTTATTCTGCATGCACGTCTGTGTAAAATTCCGTTTATATATTATTATAGCCTTTTATTAGGCGTCTAACATGAACAAATTATATTTATTCATGCTTATATATAATAGTGTGAAAAAATGCCGATACCGTTGATTGGCGGTTTGCCCCTGTTTTGGGAGATTAAGCTGAAAGGAAGGATATATGTGAGAGTGATTTTAATTACATCCGTGCATAATGAAAAACGATTCTGACCGGAGTGCATCGGTAGTCATATAATTACATTGATTGTTGTCAAGGCGTAACCCCGAAATCGATAAAAAATTGAATGGAAAATTATCGATTTTTCTAATTTATCGAGAAAACTACACGGAAAATCATGTAAATCGGTGTAAACCGAATAGACGGAAAATCCGACCAGAAAGCCCGTACAAAGTTTTTGACCGGAGCATCGATTTTCGGGAGGAAAAGTTGTTTACAGGCGAAAAGAAAACCGCGCACGCACACAATGGTAAAACCGATATATCCGTCGCAGAAAAAAATGAAATTTTTCATTAGAACCCGTGCCCTAATTACGGACATTTTCCGAAGTAACGGCGGCCAGTCCGAAATGTGCAGTATAAAAGACGAATGGGCCGATACCATTTTGTACCGATATCTGACATTCGGATATATACTACCGATATCCGACATTTTCGATCGAAAACCGCGAGTAATTAATGTTGAAATAAACCGACATTTTCGATCGAAAACCCGATTTATTAACACTTTTTTTTTGTTTTTATACAATCCAAAGACAAAATCGACATTTGTCTTCGAAAATATCGGTGAAAAAACACGTGCCGCGCCGATATCAAGTGTCGGTTTTATGACTTGTCGGCCCGCCGCCGGCATAAGACCAGCGATCCTTGTGGTCGGAGAGTACCGTCCCTCCCTATAACCACCACCACCGTCGCCGCCGATTTTCGCCCCATTTCGTTTTCCCCGCCCCCCCCCGGGCGTTTCGGGCACTCCGTATACCATCGTACAGGTATGCGCAATGTCGGCGTTTTATTACATTATAAAATCGTCTCAGAATATTATGCAGGTATACTTACCAAACGCAAATGTTTGCATTTCATTTGCGCGCGAACGTCCGTATCGGCGCGAAACCGATTACAATTGGAAAACCGCGGTACTCCAAGCGCGACGTGGGTCGGCGGCGAGGGATTCCGGGCCGGCGTCGGCGGCGGATACGGGGACCGCGGTGGGTCAGCGCCGTCGCTGCTGCGGTCGGCCGCGGGTTCCGCGGACGCAAAGGTCGGGGACGGTGCTCGTCTACCGGCGGGGCGGGTGGTTCGAGAACCGCGGGTGTTCCGGCGACGATTACGCGAAAAGTCCGGCGTCAGAGCGTCACACGTCCCCGGTTGTCGCGTTCGCGCGTTTACCGGACCGGTGCGTTCAAACGTTGCGTACGACGCGCGCGCGCGTTTCCCGGCTGCGTGCGTACCGGAGGACGCGGGAAAAACGATAGTTTAGAAAAAAAAAAAAAATTAAAATATAGAGAAATGAAAATGAAAACGTACGGGCGAATACCGCGGGCGATACGGGCGAGACGACCGACCGCGTTCCGAACACCACCGGCGGGGGCGGAAAACGGAAAGAAAAAACGAAAAAAAAATTTAAAAAAAAAAAAACGAACGACCGCGTTTTATCGTTTCGAGTGTCCGGCGACGAAATTTCAGACAGCCGTCGCACGTCTCCGTGGTCATAAGCGATAATGATAAAATAAAATAATAACATTATGACACAGCCGTGTATATACCTACTCGGCGGCGGCGGCGGCGGTGCATGCCAATGCATTTTGACCTTCGCGAAATGTCCGGGAGAGAGGGACCGCCGTATACCTGAATAATGTTCCGGCGTTATTAGGTGTATCGCACGGCCGCGTGTGGCTCTTTTGATTCCATGTGCGAAACACGAGCGGCGCGCGCGCGCATAGTACGAGAAAGAAAAAAAAAAACAAAAAAAAAATCGGTTTTTTTTCTAATTTTTTCAATACGTATCCGCACGTCATACTATTGTTGTTCCGAATCGTTTCCTACGGCGCCGTAGCTCGGCTCCGGTGTCGCGCGGCATAGGCACGCGAATTTTTTCATTTTTTCATTTTTTTTTTTTTTTTTTTTTTTCTTAGATCCCGAGCCGAGCGAACAACGTATAATAATCGGCTTTTCGGCGACGTTGATTTTTTTTTTTCCTACAGCTTTTACTACCGGTACACTCGCTCATCCGATTTTCTACTGCGGCGCTTTTTCCGCAAAAGAAATCCGACCGGGGCGGTACTTTAGGCAGGCGATTCTACTCCCCGGCAGTTTTTTCATAGTAAATGGGACATTTACGAACCGTCAACAGTATACGTACACTATAGTATAGTCCTTTCGGTAAACAAGCGCGACCGAACTCCGCTCAGAATCGTTTTTTTCGTTAGCAAAGATCAATCGTTGTACAATATACGTGTATATATTCGATTTCCTCATCTCTAACATTTCCCGTTTCTCACACACAACAGCCCAAAGTATGTCCGTGTTTTTAGATTCTGAGTGTAACGAATAATGTATTGGTTTCACAAAGATGTTTATTTTTTTTTTTTTTAAACGCTTAATCTACCAGAAAGCTCACTCCGATGTATCTGACGTAGACGTTTTTCTGAAAACAGTCATTCATGTCTTATATATTGTTGACAGAGCATCGCTATCAACTGAACCCCGCTGAGAATCGCGTTTTCGTTAGCAACGGTTTACCGTCCCCGTTATCCTAGGACAGCTTTTTTTCATTTGCGATCGTTCCGCCGCCGGGATATAGGTAATGGGTGTACTCGCGCGACCGCGTATAACGCTCGCACACCTCGGATACCTGCTCGCGCCAATTTTTATTACTGTTATTTTACCCATATTAATTTTCGGTTTCGGCCGTGTCAGAATTTGATGAAAACAACAAACAGGCGGAAAGTGGGCAGTCCGCCTTCGGCGGCGGGCTAAACGCGTTCCATTGCGAAATGTTAACGGTGCAAATAACAGTAACAATCATAACCCTTTTATGACCCTTTAATAAGCAAAAAAATGGACAAACGAGCAATTAGATATTCGTGCCGGATATGCCTGAAATATACCCCTGTTCTGAACACACCTTGGGTGTCGAGTTTACAGAAAAAAAAAAAAAAAACCCTTTCCCGTTGCGCCGCGGCGATAGTGTTAGATTGACCGGTGTTCCGGATTTCAAGCGCGTGCGTTGAGCGGTTTTCCAGATACGGCGGCGATCGGCGTGCCGGCGGTACTCGGGGTTCGCACATTGGGTAGCGGGGTTCGCGGCGCCGCCGTGACAAAGACGACGCGCGCGTTTGTCCGCGCGCGTCCGGACCTCGCGATGACAGCCGACCCGGCCGAAAAACGCCGCGCGCGCGTCAAATACAATTAATAACGCGACGTGTTGTGTACCTCCCGCGTAGCACAACCGACGGCGCCGCCCCGGCGCCGGTGCGAGCCGCCCCGGCGTGCCGTACACCGGCGGTCGTCCGTGCGGCGGACGTGACCGGAATCCACAGGCGGAGATCTGCGCGGCCGTTCCGTACCGTCGCGTCGTCGCGGCCGGCGGAACGGCGCGGCGGTAACCGGTGGCGGTTTAGGTCAAACTTCAAACACCGTGTTGACGGGGGGGAGGGGGCGGGCGACGGGCCGGGCGGCAGCGGTCACTCGTTCGTAGAGAACACGGGGCGCGTAGCCTGCCGGCGGCACAGCCGGGTCCCCCGGCGTTTGCTCGAATCGCCCACCTAATCGCCCCCGGGCGTACACCTCAAACTGCAGCATCAAGCGCACGCGGATTGATGTACCGAATACCTACGTACGGTAACACTGGGCGCAAACGAATATTATACGTTTCGAATGTTGTTCAATCGAAAACTTCGCGTTATTTAAGTACAAAATCGATATTTCTTTATTGGGCAAGTTTTTTTTTTTTTTTTTTGTACACGTTCAACCGCTCAAATTCAACTAACGTGACTCCAATTGATAATTCCATTTTATTCGCGGATAAATCTTTTGAATAAATCGCTATGGACGCTAAAATTCATTGTATACCGAATGCAACAACGTTATACCGATTGCGGTAGTAAAAAGTGAAGTTTCGATCCTTCATTCAATTCGAGGCCGCGGGAATCGTCATCAATTTAATATCGATCAATAGAACACTATTAAAACCGTTATATCTGTATAATATTAAAATCCAAGGGGTGAGGAGTCCATATCGCACCCCCCCCCCTAAAAACCGCCACTGGCAATAACAGCGAGTGTAGGCGAGCGCGATTGATTATAATAATATACACTATATGGTATAAGCGAGATACGCACCTAAGCGAGCGCTCGATCCGAGATCGACGTGCGAAATAATACGGATTGTAATGCACGTGGTTCGGTCCGAATAAACGGCAACGACCCGTGATCACGGTGACAAATCCGTGAATAACAATAGTCGTCCTCCTCATCGACAGACCGATCCTCTTCTTGTTTTTCGGCTTTTACGTTATTTGAAGGGCTTTGCCGCCTCGACTATCCTACCCGCCTTGCCTCCTCCGTCAATCACTATCGACGCTGTCCCGACGCTGTTCCCTGTTGGCAATCGTTCACCCTGTCTATATAAACAGTGCTGTCCAGGGTAACCCCTAGGTTTTTTCCCGTTTATTTTCCCTTCCGTAGCTTTCTTCAATATCCAGTTTGACCTTCGGGTATGGCCTGCTCACTCGATTCGTATACTCACAATATGATTGTCATTGATTCCTGGTTTTAGGTACACGAGTTGTACATTTCTCTATTAGTTCTTCTTCTATACACTTCATTTTCTAAAAAAGTCCATAAACATTTTTCTAAGTCCTCTTCTTTCAAAAACAAGTCATTTCTTCCTCGTCGCCTTTAGCAGTCAACCAGGTTTCGTTGACGAATTAGCGATTAAATAAAAAATAGACGTCCTAGGATAATGAAGACTAGTGAAGCCACTATTATAAAAAAATTAATGCATATCTGTAAGCAACGATAAACCATTGCTTACGAAAAAATGATTTTGAACGGAGTTCAGTTATTAGTGATGTTTTGTCAATAATATACCCACAAGTTTATAGTAAAATAATTAAATAGGCTTTATATATTTTCTCTAATAATATTTGTTTAAAGTTTTACCGATTTTCCCAGTTTTCCTACGTTTTTTCCGGTTTTCCCATGTTTTATCCCGGTTCTCCGCATTTGCCTGAAAAACTCTTAGGAAAATCAAAATATGATATCCCAAAGTACCATTCCAGTCAAATTCCCTTTTGAAAACATTGCTATCATTAAAAGTTAGAGAAAAATCGTGTACAGGAAAAAGACATCATACATTTTTAGTTGTATATTGCGTACATTTTTCGGTTTTTCAAATGTGATGAGAAAACTCCTGAGAAAATGACTTCCTTCAAGAACCTTCCTATTCCTTTCAGAAAAGGTGCTACACTTAGAAATCCGAGAAAATCATTTGGTAGAAAAAGTGTTTACAGATAAAAAAAAAAAATAAAAAAATCTTTGTAAAATCGTTAGCTTCTCTGCTCTTCTCAGAATATAAAATATTTTATTAATTATTACAGACAATATCAAAACCCGGAGAACTTAGAGGAGAAAATTCCATCGATATGAATTTGAATTGAGGACAATAAAGCCTCTGATCAAAAACCATACTATAATATACTATATACTATATTATTATAATAATGATAAAAAGAAAACCACAAATATTTATTATACTTATTATTTTAGGTTAATAAAAAACACAGGCAATTCGAAAACAATTTTTAAAAGCATGATTTTCGTATGTTATCGGTGTACACAAAAAAAAAAAAAAACAAATCGAATTAATTAAATTCGTATTACATTTTTCCTACGGCGGGCTTTTTTCTCCGTAAATACCGTAAATTTAGTTGAAATTAATGTTTGTCATTTTTTATGATTTATACCGATCCGTTGATCGGATACCTATACTCGATTCAAGTTTTTGTCTTTATGAAAGACACTACAGTGTTCTACCGAAAACTGAATACTAACATGATTATTATCAATAGATTTTTTATTTGATTATTTACTACCGCGATTTATGATGTACTATTATTGTATATTGATTGTAAATAAATTCAATCGCGTTTTAAGTTTTTTTTTTTTTTTTTTTTTTTAAAGTAATTTTTTCGATCCGACAATATAATACATTTTAACGTTTTCATCGGAAACATTCTACTTTTCAAATCTGATTATCTGCGACTAAGCCGTCCAATTTAAATCTAAACGCCACGATTTATTTGTTTCATACGAGTATGGCGCAATTGTGCTGCCGTGTCGCTCGATGTTACAAAGTTGGTCCGAGAGAGTGAACGCGACGTGAGTGGGGGAGGGCGTGATAGCCTGCTCTTGAAGCATCTTTTAACGTCTCGCGTATGCTGTTTTCGAAACGTTACCGACATTCTTATCCTTTAATGGATGTGTATCCGCTTTGGATTTTCAAAGGTACAACATTATTATAGGCACGCGCGCATGAGGTAATCTAATATTATTTGTTTCGAAAGTTTAGACTAAAGTTGAACGGGTACATAATAATATCAACGGCGCGCGCGCGTGACGTTACCGTATCGTTTCGTTATATGCGCACACCCCGGAACGTGAACAATCTCAAAGTTATTATAATATCCACGCGCGTCGATATTGCGTATGAACAATACGATTTTTACCCGACGGAAATTCGAAAATCGAGCGACCTAGACATACGCGGAACAGAAACAGTAGCGAAAAATAGTGAAAAACCGGGAACAAATATTGGGGAAAAAACGGGAACGATATTAAACAGATGTTGTTAAAAAAAATATATGCATAATAATGCGCAATAATTACTTCACCTATATATATATATATACGTTACGTGTATATTGTTGACAAAGCGACATTAATTAACCGAATTTCGCTCAGAATCGGTTTTTCGTTGCGTGCATATAAACACTGAATTCCCACTCTACTCTCATACACCTACTCAACTTCTCATCTACGACGCGCGAAGAACTGGCTGATTATAGCCGTCCCGTATTTACGCGGGACGATTTTCAGGTATTCGACGTTGAACGCGAACGCCGCTGCATTGTACAAAATACCGTCCGGTGCGTAATACTAGTAAACTATTGTAGCCTGTAGATGTATTATTGTGTCACGGATGTTTCCTGTAAAGATTCCGGCAAAGAAAAAAAAAAAAAATGTTTCTTTAAAAAAAAAAAATAAAATATCTAATGTAAAGTTATAATAAGTAATAATAAGGTAATAAATAATAATATTAGTATTATAATATGGTCGACGACATCGGACGACCTTGTGCGAGGTGCGTGTAGCTATAATACCGATGATGGTTACAGGTTACTGCCGTGCGGAGGACACCGGAGAGTTTTGCCGATCGGGAAGGGGAAAAAAAAAATAAAAACAATATGTACAAACTGTCGGCTATTATTTTTACTTTTTTGCGTTCTTTTTTTTTTTTGCTATGGGCATTAGGTCGTTATACTACATACACGGATGTAGCGCAGCGATCGTAAGTATTGTTGTTTCGGGCACAACAGCGTTCGCGCTATTATGGAGCAATTGTTGTGCGTGTTATCTAGATCTTCTCCGTCGCATTCATCAAAACTATACGTGTGCATTTTTTTTCTCTCTTCAAATTCAATAAAATAAAAAAAAATGCGCAAGTGCCATTGTAATCGAACTACACAAACATAACCGGCCGTTTCCCGATTGGGAATAGTCAATAGTATTTTATTACAAACCTGCAGGTTATCTTAAAAAAACCTGACGATTTGCGTAGTTATAACGACAATCAACGATACTTATGGAAATCGCTCACGGTGTACCGAGTTTTCCCCGATTTCGTAAAATTTATAAAGAAAAAAACATTTTTATACAATATTAATGATCACCTTCAAGGTAAAAATTTTCCACTAATCTACCACACGATACCCAATTTTATTGGAAATTGGTACGGACGCTGCTACAAAATATGTCGTTTTATACCGAAAACTCCAACCAAACTGTAGGAATTGCGTTTGACTAAAATACACACCGTCACCGATACCCTTAAGCAAGAGTTACGGAGGGGGAATAAGAGGGGCTGTAGCCCAGGGCCTGAAGACGAAGAGGGTTACAATGTAACGTCTTTGTTTTTATTTTTCAATTTTATTTAGATTCTGAGGGTGGCGATGAAGAAACCGTATTCGTTTTACGACTATAGATAGATAGATAGATGGATAGTCAATAGACACGTTTCGTTTTTTAACGGCAAGCACTTTTTCGGTAAAATTGGTTCGTGTTTTTTTTTTTATCTCGTCGTCTTAAAAGGTGCAGATTTTTTGCTTAGCGACACTTTATTTGAAATATCTATTGACATTTTCAGATGTTCACTCCTAGGACCTTTTTAAGTTTTTTTGAAATGACCAGTACCTACCTGGTTTCGTATTGATTTACAAATGTTACACTGATATACCATATCGGTACATTGTGTTTGTATTGATGGCGACTGCTGTGAACACCGAAACAAATGTACGCCGGGTCGCCGAATACAAACGCACAAATTGGAATTGAAAAATCGACAACGGCCGTGATATGCGGTCCCGAAAGAGACGACCCGAACCGCGCAATATCCGCGGCGATTTTATTATTCTACGTTATAAAACGTACCGATACATTGTCCGACGCACTATTGACAAAACGCATTGCCGTAATATTTATCGACCGCGAACGGTACGATAATATTATCGCCGGTGTTTCGGAAACGCATCGGATATCCGTACACTCGAACGCCAAGGGCGCAACGCAAGGCGCTATCGACGGGTCCTTGTCGGCGATTGTTGATAATAAATTATCGCGATTTCTGGTACCTCCAATGTCGTTGACGATCACTCCGTGGTAAACTACGGGATCCGTAACAGTATCGCGTGTAAACGCGTCGCGACAGTTTTTGTCAAAACATATCGCAATAATATTTGATATTCCGAACCGCCTCGGCGCGGCCGCGAGCGCCCCGTCGAGTGATGACCGACCGTGTAAACCGCGACGGCGGAAATCGAGCTGTCACTTTTTTAAGCGTTAAAAAATAAATTATTTTTATTATGTCTTCGCGGAAGAGGGAAGGGCGGGGGAAACGTATGCGACCCGCTGTTTTCGCTCTGAAACCCGTTGTCGGAGCCACGACACAAAACCAAAATCGATATCTCATCTCGTGTATAATAACAAAATATCCGCACACCGCGAGTAAACGCTACCGAGTTCAAATCGTTCGAACTGTTATTGTCGAAAATGGGCGATTTCTCTCTTTTTTTCTTTTTTTTGTTTCTTCCTCCGCCGACCGCAGTTGCAATCCGCTATTTTTTATGCGTCGCGTAACGGATGCGGTATCCCGTCAAAATCTGATTACTTGTTTAAACAACATGCGACTATGTATTTAAAAAGACGGACGTACTTCGCGCGATGGGCGGGCCACTGTTTTAAATGAGAATTCGGGAAGGTAGGATACGGAGAGCAATTTAATATATATTTGTACGCGACGGTTAATCGAGAAACGATTCTGAGCGGAGTTCGGTTATACACATGTAAACATGTTTTGAACGGCCGTAATATTTACAATCACTTAGAAATTTTATTATATAATTCTTACAAAAAAAATTCGGATAACATAGGTGGTGTAATAATACATCGGAACATGGGTTATCGGTAAAAATGATATCAGCTCGTCCACAAAAAAAAGTTAACTATCTATTAGACATAAAACAAGGTTATAAAACTAAAATTGTTACTATCAAAATTATGACATGATAACATACGAGTGACCTACTAACTGTAGTTACGATCGTGGATGTGCGGGCTTCAAGTGTTTATAGGAAACCTAGCAATTTAGTTTATTATCTATATCTGTAATGACTGATTTCCTATAGAGTTTAAATGGCTAATAATGGCTAATAAAAAATAAATAGTGACATATTCCGGGACGCATTAGAAGAAAAGCGTATTTTGCTAGAGAACCCTATGGAAATCCTGTTCTCCGATTGGCTATAATCTCAACGAAATAAAAAAAATGTCATTATCAGTTATGATTTTGAAATGTTTCAGTTTGTAAAAACTGAAAAGTGTTTCGTTTTATTAAAATACCATTCATAATAGATCAAATATTACATGTATGGAAGAAATATTTTTATTTTTTACGCAGGTAGGTTAGGTACATATTAAATTATTATTTCAGGATAAAAAATATTGTTGCGTAATTAAATAAATCATTCCATATGCTAAATGAAAAGTTGAAACATGAAGAATACACGTCATATGAAAATAAATAAATTACGAAA
Source organism: Cinara cedri (assembly GCA_902439185.1). Classification (NCBI taxonomy): domain Eukaryota; kingdom Metazoa; phylum Arthropoda; class Insecta; order Hemiptera; family Aphididae; genus Cinara; species Cinara cedri. The sequence goes on along the minus strand of CABPRJ010000964.1, from coordinate 750,209 downwards.
TTTGGGATACACGTGACATTTAATCATTATCATTTTTGCCCTCACTACCTATCTTGTGCGTATAGATCAAAATACTTTGTTTTTATTGTCTGTAACTTACAATCAAACAAAACAAATTATAATATAATTAACTATTATTCACATCAACAAATAATACAATTTATTGTTACTGTTCGGTTTTTAGAAATTAAAATAATTATCGTATAGGTGTATACCTAAATAAAAAAAAAAAATGTACGAATCGTATTATTTAAAAATTGTGAATATTACGGCCTTTTAAAACATATTTATAACCGAACTCCGCTCGGAATCGTTTTTTTCGTTAACAAAGTTTAATCGTTGCGTACAGATATCGTACATTAAATTCCCTTTTATATCCTACCATCCAAACGTTTCATCTACAAGAGTGCGCCCACCCATCGTGCGAGGTATGCCCGTCTTTTTCAGTTTAGAAACATTATAGCCGTGTAACCACGACTTTGCTCGCGTGCAGTTCAAATGCCTGTACAGTTTATCTCGTGCATGTACACCCCTTCGGCGATTTCGGTCCGAATTAGTTTTTACCGGTCGAAATCTCCCGTCGCGACACATTTCGACCTTCCCGGGAACCAATATATTTGGTTTCAATTAACGGGTGTCTGTTGGGCAGGTACCCGGGAAAATCCGATTTCGGCTTTCAAACTATCAAAGGAGAATAAAGGGATTCCACTTGCCGCCGTAAGGAAGCATTTCGACCTTCACGGGAACATTATCCCCTATACTCCGCTCGCCGTCCCGCACCGCTTAGCCACGTCGAACGAAAACGTATTTTAATTTTTTTTTTTTTCTCATATTAAACGCGGTTCTTCGCGGCTCCCTGTTTCCATCCTTAGCCCTTTCAGAGTTAACCGTCGTTGGCCGTCGTATACAAATATAATAAAAGCTCTAATAGTGTACTGTGTGCATATAATAGTAACAGTAATAATAATATATATAAAATTATCGTGTCACAATGTTCGTTCCCATACTCCTCCGAGACGGCTTGATCGATTCTCATGAAATTTTATATGCATATTCAGTAGGTCTGAGAATCGGCTACTATCTAAGTTTGTATGCTCTGCGATAAGTGGTTCCGGAGTTATGGCCTCTTAAGTAAAAGTATACTAGCACGCACGATATTCAACAATTATTATTTTGCCATGGAGAGATAATATACACTCTATGTGGTTATTTTTTATTATTGGTTTCCGTGGCACCCGCGTGCCAATAACGATTGAGAACGGCTAGGCCGATTTGGCTAATTTTGCTAACCTAACCTGACCTATGTACGTGTGTTTTGCACATATTTCAATGCCAACAAAACGCAAAGGGGCTGATTTGAACCGTAATACGAGTAATACAAGCAATTAGCTATAATACGGTACACGCGCTTTCCCGCTGTCGAGCGTCCCCACTCCCTGATAAGTTAGATTAGGCTTAACTTCCTTTGAAATCCATCAACCCCCCCCCACCCCATTTAAAAAAAAATCGAGGACAGTGAAAATTTAAGAAACCAGGCTGTAATCGCACACACTAATGAAAGTCAAGAGCAACGCAATGAACGCCGTCGAGCTAATGCATCGAGACAGACTGGCCTGTCAACGAGTCACCGACACATTATAAAATAAAACTATTATAATTTTTATTATCACTATTATTTACACTATTCAAATATCACAATAGAACACATTTAGGCCGCCGCAGGTGGACTACCCACTTTCCACCCATTTGTTTTCAATCGACTCTAACATGGCCATTCCAAAACCAAAAATGAATATGGGTAAAATAATAATAATAAAAATTGGCACGGGCAACGCCGGGCGCGGGACAACTAGTAATAATAATAATAATAGTGTTCATTGTGTGTTTTCTTGCCCGTGACAGCAAAATTCAGACATCCACGCGTATCACCGAGGTAATCTACAGATCAACAAATCAAATTCAATTTTTTTTTTTTTTAAATCCTTTTTTAGTGAATGTGCCCTACGGTGTGAAATGGGCGGGACCCGTTTCGCTCAACACACATTTTATTCGTTTTGAAATTATGTCGGTAATAGTTTTTAAATAACAATTGAAACTCATTGATATAAAAACGGAGGAAAAACAAGAATATTATATAATAAAAACGTATACTTTTATACAGATCTGGTGCAATATTAGTTACGGGTTTTCAAAAAGCATGTGTAGACGTTTTAAAAAATAATGATAAATATTTTAAGATGACTTTCAAAATAACACTGTATGTATTTCAATTATTATTCGAAAACCATTATCAACTTAATTTTAAAATTACTAAAACGTGATTTGGGAGAAACGGGTATTTGTGCGAAATGGCAATGGTCGAGTTTAGGCGAAACGGGACGCGCCCTATAAAATGTACCTAATGTCAAAATGTCCATCGTCAGTGGTCTAGGCTGTGTGTTGATTTTCTGTCAGTCAGTTGAAAGTTTAAATTATACGATACGGGCAAATTTTCCATGAAATACTTAGGTTTTTAAATATTTAATCGAAAACGTGAAATCTTTTTGGAATCGTTCATTGTAAAATGTTACATTGTCCGTATTTTTTTTTTTTTATATTTTTGGTATTATTTACTCACTGCCCGCAATGCAAATGCATTTTATATTAGAAATCCCATAAATAAATAAATAAATAAATTAGTATAAATGCATTTCGGTATTAACATAATCGATTTTCGCCTACCCGTTGTTGAGATATTCCACTTTTCAGTTTGGTAAAGGCGAGGGGGAATAGCAGAGCACCATTTGAGTGACGGCACGGGACGCGGATTTGAATAGAATATATCACATAGATTATCATTTTCGAATCGGAATCAGGTAGTCGTTTAGGAAGCCCTTAATCTCGAGAATTACGTTACCGACGTTACGATGAAACGTATTTAACGTTACCGTTAAAAGGTAACGGAACGCGCTTATTTTCTTCGTATGTACCTGAAAACGCGGAGACGGATAATCGTAACGGCCGCACGACGGCCGGGGGAAAATTCGACTCTACACTCGTGTTACGGTGACGCGGAGTTCCGTTACTCGCCGGTTCGTTTTTTATTCCATATTTTAATAACGCTAACGTTTATAGTTTATCAGTCGAATCGCGCGTAAAAAAAAAAAATAAAAACACGAATAATCGAACGTACATATAGAGAAATGTAAACGCGTTTTCACGCGAAAGACAATATTTCCCGGTATAAAATCGCCCAGTCTGTTTTTCGCGAATGCCATTGCCACCATGCCGCGCGACACGTCGGTTTACCGCCGTCCCGGGCAAGCGCGTCCGTGGGCGACCACCGGTGTACGCATTCGACGCGTTCGACGCGGACTTCACGCGTTACTCGCGTTTCTACGCGCGGATTGTTTTTACCGTTCGCGCGCGCGGGGCCCGTGGAACGCGGGCGTAAAGGGAACGCGGGGCTTCGGCGGGTTCGCGGCGAAAAACGAGAAAACGGTACACGGAAACCCGATGGGCGAATGCGCGGTCCCCGCGGTCCCCGTGACCGTCCGCGCACGGTCCGACGGTCGGCCGCGTACGGCCGGAGCGCCGACCGGTCGACCGCCGGGCACAACGACGATCACGTTGGCGTGCGATAACCGGCGGGTCGGTCGACGATCCGTTCGTCGTCGGCGGCGCGGCATCGCATTGCGTGACCGGTGTATACGAGGTTTGGCTATTAAGCCACGAGACTGCGCGCGCATAGAGCGTCCCGAAAAGGTTAGGGGAAAACCGAATACAGCGCCGGTTGGCTGGAAGTGTCTATTACGCCGGTACGAAATTGGGTTTTTGTCGGTGCATTAGTATTTTTTCTGTAGCGTTTAGAAACGAACGTGTTTTATTCTCTTGCCGAAAACGATGCGTGACGAAAAACACGAGCAACGGATAAACGTAAAGTTTTCTCGTCAAACTAAAAAAAAACTCCAAATGAGTGCTATAAGTTGTTGAAAGAGGCCTATAGTGAGGATTTCCTATCTCGGGCGCGTGTTTTCGAGTGGCATAAATTATTTTCTGAAGGTCGAGACGGCACCGGAATCCAATTCAGTCGTAATCCAAATTCAAAACCATGCTCTGATCGTTTTCTTTTGTTTTGCGCGCTAACGGACGTGTGCGGGTGTGGGCGCGTTTTGGCCGGCCGCGTTCGCTGTCGGTTACGGCCGCACGATCTCGGCCAACGGTCGCGGGTCCGCGAAAACGACACGTTCGCGAACGACATTAATCCGATTCGTAAAAAATACGTACAGTGACCCAGTTGCATTTGGTCATTGGCCGAAACGCGCCTAATTACCGGCTTGATACCGGGCCGTTAACCGATCGATAACCGAACATCGTAACCGTACGTTCCGTTTGGCCGTGAATATGTCAGTAACGTACGGCCCGAAAAAATCGCCCGAAACGACTTGTTTACAAAACACAGTAACCTAGCTACGTTCGGTTGTTCGCCGGAACACCCCTGATGTTGACAGGTTTTACTACGGCGCGTTTTTCTCTTGCCCTCGTCCGCAAACGACTTTTTTACCGGAAATCGAAGGGGGGGGGTGTCATTTTAGCTGTTCAATAGCGACACAAACATTTGAACCGGACCGTTCTCTCTGGACAATTTTCCATTCGCTCCGTTCGCTTAAATTATCAAAACATTTTAAAAGTATAGTTTGAATCCCTCAAATGACGCCCGTGCCGGAAATCTCGTCCCGATCGTCGATTTCGCCGATATGGTTTCCGGTAACAAATTATTACTAGCCGGTGCGCTGAGGAAATCAATGGATTTGCCTAGTCATTTTTTTTAACAATCGAAAAAATGTACGCAATAACGGTCACTGTTGTTGATGATTAATATTTGTAGATTTTTTTTTTATATAATCTGTTTAGAAACAATCCAGAAATGCACACCGAATATTAAGCACTTTCTAGACGTGGTACGATTTTCAAAACATTTTTACGATTTTTAAGTTATTCGCCACCATTTCAAATATTCAAGGTTTTTTTAGTTACAAACCATAGAACAGTTTTCATTTTAGCTTGACTCCGTTCATAATCTTTTTTCGTTTGCGATACCTTATTTTTGAATATGGATGTAAATTAAATTTGTCTAACTATCCCATGCCTATTTTTGAGTGATTCATAGTCATTTTTCATAGAAATTTACTTTTTCTTTTGTCTGTTTGGTGGATAAATTGGCTTAGTAAAAATGCTCGAAAATTTAACACGAGGATCATGATACTGGTATGTACTGGTAATAAAAAAAAAAGTCAAAAGGGTCGGGATAAATTTGTACGTGTACACAATGATAAACTATTGTTGACGAAAAACGATTCTAAGCGAATTTCGGTAGAATTTGTTTTAAAGAGCCGTCATTTTTATGACTTGCGTTAAAATGTTATCTTAAAACCTTATATAAAAAAAAAAAAAAAACTATTATATTACGCTCAAATATTATTTTTTTTAAACACTAAGTTAAATTTACCTTGAACCTCGTATTAAATTTTCAAACATTTTTGTTTAGCCAAACAATTTTATCCATCTCATGCCAACTAAATAAAACTAAAATATAATCTTTCTAAAATATAAAAAGTCTATAAATAGCTTAAAAATTGTCAGAATTTTTTAAAACTATTACCACGTCTAGAAAAGGATTATATACTCGTATAAATATTCTGTAAAAATATCAGGTCTCTACGATTACAATAAAAAAATTTAAAAAACAAATAAAATCGTACATAATGAAACCGACAATACCATGAACTTTCGTATCTTTCTTAAGTTTTAACCAGTTATTAAGAAAACTACACGAAAAATCAAAAATATTACTTCCTCCAACTATATAACTATTCAACTACATCAAAAACGTAACAAAAATTGCCTTTATATTTTTTTATTGGAGGAAGATTGGTAGAAAATTTTTTAACAGACACTGAGTCATGAAACAAATACAATTATAAATAATAAACACAAATGAAATCAAAAAACGATTTTCCTGGTTTCCAACAAGATTACAAATGCAACGAAAAAGGTCTTTAGTTGTTTTTCTTTTAGAGAAATATTTTTTGTAGAAAACGTAAGCCGTAAACATTTAAATAAAAGTATCCTATAGCGCTGTAAATTTATCGGTTTTCATTTCCCAGGTTTTCTCAATTATTACAAGAAGCACTAAAATCAACACACTCCCCACTCCGTTCAATATCTAAAAACAGTGTTGAGATGTAATAAAATATTTTTTTATTAGCTTTTAAGTTCACATTTATTATAAAAATCAACTTCGTTTAGAATCGTTTTCCGTAGCAATGGTATTTTGTCGTTCAATACGGATATTTAAATAAAACATTTTTGTTCTACGTATCATAATTGTTTTTACATTTTTTATCGAAACAGTTTAACTAACGACGTATTACTACGACTAATTGCCAACTACGTATCAAGGGGGGGGGGAAACAATAATAATAATAATACGAATTATATAAATTTACTCGTGTTGAAACGGATTTTTAACGGGCGAAAACATTTCAAAAGGATTCGCGGGGTTCTGCACCGAACGTCAAAACGCCGCGTCTTTCGGCATAAGGGTCGCGGTCGTTTTAAAACAATGTTGTTTTTCATTTTTTCTTATTGTCCGATTCCGTAAGAACACCGTTGTGTTCGGCTCGCACCAGACTCGCAGAGCGGAGAGAAAGAACGGATATAACGAATACGCCGGGACTGCATTGTCGCAATCTTCGCGCGTCACCACCGGACCGACTACAACACCGTATTCAAACGATTGGAAGTGACGCGTGACATTGTTCCTATTTCTGTTTTACCGAAACAATAATAACGTTCTGCTACGGCACGGGACGAAAACGCCCGGGCATCGTGTTTTTTGTTGAACTACGGCGCGTTATTTGTTTTATTTTTTTCTCGTCGCGTACACGGAACAATCGCGAATCCGTCGGTATTGTCCGACGGGGGTTTTTTTCTGCACCAAATTACTGCGTTTTCAATGCGCACATAAATCATTATATCAGCGCGTCCCGACCGCGCTGTCTCCGATCGCCGCGCACCGGCCCCGGAATGACCGCCCGAGACGTGCTTATCGCACTCGCCGCGAAAACCGCGTTCAATTATTATTTCCGATACAGGTACCTATACAGTCGACGTTTAAACGTGTAAACGTACAAAAGCCATTTTGTTTTCTCGAATACACTGCCGCGGCACGGGTAATTTACGACCGTTTTCGGAACACTGTGAATGTATCGTTTCTCCGCGACGCGCTGAATACGCGATTTTCTCGAATTTCCGTCGAGTTTTCTTTTTCTTTTTTTTTTTTTTTTAGCGGATAGTCCGCACAAACAACACAGTCACGGAAGTGCACATTTATATTTTCAATACTAAAATAATGTAATAATATAGCTAGCTGGTATACCGGCCGACTGTGCACTCGCGGCATAATAGAATTATTTGATTAGTGCTGAACACCCGGACAGCTGCCTTACCCTTGACAAATTAAACACCCTTGAACGTGACCCCCGACAAAATTACAATCCAGAAATGAATAAAAAAAAAATGGAAATGTTCGCGTTCATAACGCGAAATTCGAGAGCGCGAGCTCTTAATTATAGCGATCGAATTACGGGATAATATGTCCGATTTCAGGATGTTAACATACAATAAAGCGATCCGATTATCATAAACAAGCAGATTTCTAGGAAGTTTTCAGTGAATTTTAGTTTTTTTTTTTTTTTTCAACCGTTATTGTGGAATCGTTTAAGCTTCATATTGAAATTATGTTTAATTTGTTCACACTCACTCTTTAAAACTCAAATGAGTATACACTTTTGATTTTCAAAAAGACACTCCTCCTCCCCCCCACCGTTTCTATTGAATGCAGATTCAAATAGCACGAACACTTTTCGAACGATTTTAATAAGTTTAACGCAAATATCGGATTTGCCGTTTATCTGCAGTTATAACAGTTCCAAATTTAAATCGGAGGATCAAGTAAGAGTGATAAACTGCATATTCATTTTCAGATGATAAATTCATCATGGTTGCAATTTCTTTTAAAAATCAAAATTGTATTTGAAATTCGGGTGTAAGTAGAGAAACAATTTAATACATCTTTAAAATAAAGCCTAGACGATTCCATAATGATTGGACAAAACCGAAATCGAATTCGCTTAAAATCCTCCGAGAAAATCGAAGGTATAATGATATGTCGATCGACTTTCTATATAGAAACCCGTGTACCAAATTTCAATCAAATAAACAAATAAGCCGTTTTGTGCGTGATTGAGAAAACAATTTGAGCGGTTTGTTTTCATTGTCCGACACATGCGCAGCGCATATTATACAAATTTAAATCAATTTCCCTTCAATCAGTCCGGCCGATGTAACGGGCACGAATATTCTGTGAAAACGGCGTAATGTGTACACGAAATTGGTCTGGCCACGCGTTCTCGATTTCGTTTTAATTTTTTTTTTTTTAAAAATGCCAAATAAATTTTTTTAGAAATTAACGAGTGAAATTCAAAATTGCGATTCAAGAAAAATCTATTTAAAATGCTTATAATGCTTATGTGGCGTACGCGTTGGACAAAAATATAATGCATAATATATAATTTGAAATTATTATTTGCAGTGGCGCAGCTAGACATTTTTTTTTTCCGCGTAAGCTCGATAGGTCCAGACGAGTAAGTCTACTAAAAAGACATTTTCGATTTTAAAATTGTATTCTTTCACCTAGCTGAACTATGTATTGCCGTGTGGATCTACAAATTAAAATTTAAAATCTCGAATAAGATTTTACCCAATCGCCGTTGGTGTTGTTAATAAATAAATTCGTCGTAAATAAAACGGATATTGTTCAGCGTGCCTATCTACCGTCAAATTATTTCACTTTCTTAAAACTTTGTTGTAGTTTCGTCTAAAACGTCTAAAGTTGTACAAAATCTCTATTACATCAAAATATTCGGTAAACCCTAAACGTCGATTCATTTCGGAACATAGATGACAAAACCTATATGAAGTCTATAATATATTATGTTCTTCAAACGGAAAATGTTCGGTATTTACCATTTATGTTCCGATAACCCAGTGGCGGGTAAGCTCAAGCCTGCCGGGTTTACCCGTTGAGCAGGTTGGGATTAAGAGTTTACCGGTCCTGGAGCCTGGTAATCCAATTGGCCTTCACACGATTTATTACCAATAACACAGTTTTAACTCTTTAAAAAGGAAAACGATTCGCTAAGTGTTTCATAATTTATATTACGAACATTATAAATTTAAATTTGAAAATAAAAACACGATATTTATTGCGCTATTAATCAATTTATGACTAAAATAATTTCTTGTTTTTGAATTTTCTCTTTATTTTTATTTTTTAAACTCATTAGACCTCACACCCGAAGTTAAAAATCAAATAGTGTATAGTAGCATTACTTAACGTCAATGAAAACGAAACGCAATTTGAAGTGGCGAAAATAAAAAAAAGTAAAAATAAAAGTCGAGATTTCGACACGGCTGCGGTGTTGGCGTAACGCACCTCATGCCCCGCTGTCTGTGCGGCTAATTATTTTTCGCGTACATATAGTGACTGAGTGATGGCGGCGAAACTTCACAAAGCCGTTGTAACGCAGCAAATATCGTATTTGAATATTTAACGCTATCGAATTACGCCGCATACTATTAAACCGTATTTAGATCGTTTCGACAACGCATTAATCAGTTTGGTTTTTTTTTTTTTTTCCATTAAGATCTCAATCTTTAATTCAACGTCGAAAAAGGTTTTGTTTTTGCCATACACTATAGGTGCGTAATATGGATATATATATATACATCGGCTGTCGCGCGCATTCGATAATATTCAAATGCGATTCTTTATATCATTGTATTAAAAGGACAACGTCATTCTACGGCAGGGGCACGTTTTGCTCCTAAATAGGTATCCGTGTAATTACGTGTAATTAACTATACAAATATGGACGACTTATTAACGTGTAATCCGCCGTGTTAACGAACCAGTAATTCGTGTTTCCGAGCGTAAACACGTGTTATTATACTTAACGTGGCCATACGATACGTACGAAAAACGCATATCTTTAACGTCGGGCAAAATGATATTTTATCGTTTGTAACTGCCTAGACGTTGAATCTTACGGATAAAGATTTAATATTGGCCTGTCGCGGAGGAGCCGACAGAAACCAGAAATCCTTAATGATGAAACAGTATAAAATGGCCGATACTGCTGCTGATGGGTGTGCCAACGTTTTGGGCGGGAAGAGAGGATGTATAGGGTAATTTAATGTGTACACGACGATAAACAACGGTTGCGAACGAAAAACGTTTTTTTTGAACAGAGTATTGATAAAATTATAGAAAAAATCGCCATTGAGATAACTCAAGGAAAATCAAAAAAAAAAAAAACAACCTCCCCATCCCAATACACCGAATAGATCGAAAATGTTACGAGAAAGTTTCTGCAAAGTTTTTGATTGAAGCGACATTTCTGGTGACAATTAGGTTTGTCCACCACCACTCTCCAAAAAAAACACCGAATACATTTCGCTCTATGGGCGGGCCACTGTTGCAGGTGACAAGTTGGAAATGTAGGATATAGAGGGGAATTCAATTTATATCCGTACGTAACGATAAAGCAATGGTTAAAGAAAAACGATCGATTACCACCCAGATAAAATTTCCCTTAGAAAAGTTACTACATTTGAAAATCGGAACAAGATTTCTGGTAGAAAAGCTGTTCACAGATAAAAAAAAAAAAAAAATGAAAAATAAACATCACTGTGAAACCGATGTATTCTTCTTCGCTACGCTCTGAATCTAAAACCGCACGCGTCCCAGTAAAACCGAAACGTTCATCGCTTCGTACAGATTCACACGATCTGTAATATTTTCGTACGCAAGAATTTGTTATTTTTTTTTTTTTTTTTGTTTCTCTGTTTAAATCCGACTCCGGGCGTTGTCGGATTCCCGGCCGTCCGCTCTTGTTCGCGGTTTCGGATGTGTGCAGCACGCATCAACACGACCGCGTCGTATTGCCGTGCGTTCAAATCGATTGCGTTACACCTGCATTTAGATAGGTTTAGAATTGTTTGTGACAATGTGTTACAATATGTTATGTAACCGCGTCAATATAAAACACGAATAACGCGTCATTATCATCCGGTACGGGACATAATGTGTATTACGCGTTATTATCATTTTTATTTGTTTTCGTATTCTTTAGATCTCTGTACAACATTGTTATGCACTCGTACGTCACCGGAATAATATTCTAGTTTTGTAAATTATTCTCATTTGAAACACGCCGCGGTGTACGGCAATTTTCAATCGAAGGTGACCCGGAAACCGGGGGTGGGGGAGGAGGGGGGAAATTATGGGTAATTGGTCGTTATTGCGCTAACGTAAACTGTCTATCCGACCGATATAGCCGATAATATCACAAAACATTACGTACCGTATGATAATAATTAATCGTTTGATCCGGGGCTCCGGGTAAACTTCTCCGACCGATATCCGGGAAAAAAAAAAAAAAAATATACAAATGTCGGTATAATATTATTATTAAGTATCCGTAACCGGTATTTTTAACCGTTTCGGTCGTATATTATCTGTGACCGGTAACCGCGTAATAATAATTATACCGCTGAGATAATAGCATCAATACGTTTTGACGAAAACTGGACATAATATATTACGAGCCCGCCAGTTGATAATGTAGTGGTTAATTGAACGCCTTCGAATAGTGATTATTTAAATTAGCGGTATGACCTGCGCTTAAAATTCGTTTATAAAAAATTATATATATTTGATATTAATATATACATTATTTTTTTTAATGCGTTAGTTAATAGCAATAAATAATAATAAAAAATCGAGAATTTTAATCGTAGTAACTATAACATAAGTAATTATATACAGCTAATTAGGTATACAATGACAATGAACCAGGTTGGGCGAGTTAAATGCATACGTTATATTAGTCAATTGAAATAAAAGTCGTCCAGTTAAAACTTTATAATAGCTAGTCGACTGTTGTATACTATAAAATAATAAACTCATAACTAAGTTAAGATAAAAGTCAATTATTTAAATTTTGAATTAACTCGGTTGAGTTATTATTATTATAATTTTTTTTTTTTTTTGTGTAAACTTATATTATAATATATTACGTGGCTCGGTGCGAGAAAGACCGATGTCAAAAAAAAAAAAAAAATCGTTTAAAAATAGATGATTGAAAATGAAAGTTTAAAGTTGTAAAAATAAATTTTTTTCTCAAAAATCTAACGGAAATCCATAATAGCCATTGCAATAAATAACCATTATTGATCCTTTTCGTACAACGTCACAGATACAGGGCCGTTTCAAAGGAGAGGGGAGGCAACGGAAAGCATTTTTTTCCCGGAACCTTTTTAAAACCTATGGGGCGCCTGGGTCGACATAAAACTGTGAAAAACGAACGAATTAATAATGATCGTAATTCTATAGTATGTTTGCATAGTAACAATGTCGCGTCGGCTTGCGTTTTTGCACACGGATTTCTATACTGAATTGATATTAATATAGTGTAAATTCGATTGTAGTTTATATTTGTTATGCACGCGCGTTTAATCAGATACGAAAAAATATGAGTTATCTATTATCGAAATGCATATATTTCAGCAAAGTTACGAGGAAAAGCTCGATGTACTGATAAGAAATTGGCTTTTCTTTAGGATCCGGTTTTTGAATTACTAACCCCGTTGTAAAGTTGGGTAGAGAAGACAACTTTACGGTTTATTCACGATTTTTGTTTGCTACATCTTCTCCCACTGAAAATTCCTGGGCGCGCCACTGTGTTATGACGTCCGTTAAACATGATATCAAATTCAATTATGTCCAACGATACGTCTAATAAAATCACGAAAAAAAAAAAAACAATAATATATTTGGGGGAGGTTAACCCTGCAATCATTCCCGGGTAAGGTCTTAAACGGCGCCCTTAAAAATCGACGATTCTGAGCGTCTAATGGCTCAACGCGGCTCTGCCACAGATATTATTGTCGCAGTGAAAACGATTAAAATTAAGGTTGGAAATTTGTTGAAACTAAGGATAATCAATATTATGTTAAACACAGGGAACGAGGCATTCGGTTTGGGGTATAGGAGCAGTGTTTTCACACACGCACACACAAAAAGAATCAGAACCAAACCTCACTTAATATAATATTATGTTAAATGTAAAAGTTGGATTCGAAACGAAAACCTGTGTACGCTCGGTACAATTAGAAATGCGCACGTTATTTACGAATGTTAACGGTAAACAGTAAATTGAGCAGAACCGATAAAAAAAAAAAAAAATAATCAACCGTTGGAAATTGTTGAAAAATTCGCTTTTCAATCCGTCGATTCCCCGAGCCTCGATTTTGACAATGCGATTTCGATTTTTCGTGTATTGTTGCAAAATACGTCACATTAGACGTTGGTTTATTATTTACTCCAGGCGGCGCGGCGGTAAGATATTGACAATTAACATATTAACTAAGATATTAATTAAGATATAAATCGCGTGACGAACTTGCCGAGTGATTAACATTATTATACTTTTTGTATTTTAATTCATTTAGATGGCGTACGGGCTTTCGTCAGGACGAACAACATGTTTAGTAAACCGTTTACAATGCGACGACGTCAAAACGGCTCGAAATGATTAAGTCGTTTTGTAACGCATTCTGTCACGCGTAAACGCTTAAAAACATATCGAACAGTTTTCAAAAATAAAACGCTCACGCCGCGTATTTCGAGAAAATATTAAAACCGTCCCGAACGTTTCAAACGGTTCAACAAATGAACCCGACGCGTTATTGAAACCTTATCACTCAGTCTTCGGTTTTTGTTCGTGCGTTGGTTGCATGGCCGATTATTATTGTTCTTATCTATTTTTTTTTTTTTTTTTTTTTTTTTTTGTAACCGTCGAGTCTCGATTCCTTTTGTCATATTCCACAAAAATCCTTACGTTGAATGTTTGAATGGTAAACTACATTTGATTCATCGAGATAACGAAATTGTTATATTTCAAATCGGTTTACGAAATTTTCACCAAAACGGTTTTCGTATCTATGGACATTGGACAATTACCATACATTCCTATGCATAACGTATAATAATAATTTAAACGGGCATAACTCTCCGAAACCTTTTTCGTAAAATATTTAAAAACGGTTTGTTTTTTTTTTACGCACTTATCGATAACTCGAAATCAAAACTCGAAACTGGTATTCGCATTTCCCGTGGTGCTGCTGCAGGTTCACGTTCCGTATTCGAGCTGATTCCCGGCGACATTCAATTCCCCCGACTATTTCGTTGTACTCATCGACTTCAGAGTCCTGTCTCGTTCTGTACCCGTCATAACGTTACGGTAAAAAAAATAAAATGAAACAATATCGTTCAGATATTGTTAGCTCTTCGTACACGCTATGCGTAATAATAATATACTCTTTATGTTTATACGGCTTTAAAGTGTCCCCCCCCTCCACCGCTGTCACCCGTTATTTGCCGACGTTGTTCCGTGTTATATTGTTACTTTCGACATCACATTTTCGTTTCGCGGTTTTACATTTTTTTATTTTACATTTCGAAATTACGCGCGTATCGCCAAAGTACCTATATACATATTATGTACATATATACATAGTATACCGTGTTTGTTTTCACGGTTATTATATTATTATTTATTTATATTTATATATATATATATTTATTTTTTTTTTTTTCATAATTTTTTATAACCTGCAATATGTCAACTCCTAGAAATCCGAGTATATTGTTGTACCTATATACGCGTATCTATGTAAGTGTATGTGCATAGTGATTTCTCTTAAAAATCCGGCAAACAATGGCCAAAAATTGATTATAATAATAATATTTATGTGTACCTAACCTATACTACGTATACACGGCCGAATAGAAAGCGATTTATTATAAAAAAAAAAAAAAAAACGATGAAAACAATAGTAATTTATTGATAATGGCGATACGTTTAAAAAAACTAGAAAATCCGTTTTGAAAACTATTCAGAAAAATCCGTTTGGTAAAAAAGTTTCGAGCGCTTTGTTTTTATACGCGTGTGTCGTATATGAAATAAGTACATTACAATAGGTATCTACAATACGATACGGCATTGCAAGTTCGTTTGGAATATTATTACCGCGAGTATAGGTAATGACGTCGAAAAAACATTCCGTATTCAATTTTCGTCGCGGTACACTCCGAAACCGCGAATAGTAAAAATATATTGTTCGCGACTGAAACTATCACGTCGAGCGCCAAAAATACGCGGTTCAGCCGTTTTTGTCAAATTTTCCACGTGAACGGAGACTTTATTGATAGGTCCGTCCCCCCGGCACCCGTAAATCGTCCTTGTCGACTTCGGACCGACGCCATTTTTTTGTACCCGATTTATAAGCATTTGTATCCCTTTTTCAAAACAATTTTTATCCCCTTCACTTTCCTGTGAAACTGAAATCGAATATTGTTTAAATAACTTATAAACTGTGTCATTCAATTGTTCAACGTATGAAACAAATAAAGTATAATAAAATAAAGTTATGTTTTATACTTTTCACAAGTAAGAAGTATGTGTTGCTAGTTATTACTATTTAAAATTCAATTATTTTTAAACCCTTTTGCCAACTATTTGAAGTCAATCTAATTTGTCTCATATATGGTTTAATAAAATAGAATAACAAAGTCATAATTGTCGAATTTGTAATTTTTATTCGGTGGGTACTCTGTGGATAAAATAGTTGGACTAAACAGAAATACTTGAACATTTAACAGGAGATACCTTAAAAGTCATACTTTTTGGTCAAAAATAAAATTGATTGCAATGTAATATTTTTTTTTTTTTTTTTTATATAAGAGTTTTGAAATCAAATTTTAAAGAAAAATTGTGAATGTTATGGCTTTTCAAAACACGAGTAACCGAATTTCGCTTCTAATCGTTTTTCGTTATCAATGATTTATCGTTGGTTACAGGTGGATTAAATTTCACCTTCCACACTATTCATCTACAACAGTGGCCACGTCCGTCCCCGTATCGGTTCTTTTTTTTAAATATTTTATCTTTTAAATGTCAGCCGTAATTGCGGTTAATTTTCAAGCATTTTGAATGGTTTTTGGCCAATGAATAAAAGGGATACAAATGAATACGAATCGCTTACAAAGAAACGGTGTCGGTCCGAAATCTATAGGGTGATTTTTAAAGGGTACGGGTGCCAGGAAGACGGTCTACTCAGCGCCCGTATTTAAAATTCCGTTTTACGGGAAAGTGAAGAGGATGCAATTTTTTTTTTAAAGGAAATGGATACAAATCGGGTATATAAAAATTATGTTAATCCGAAGTCGATAGAACGGTTTACGGATGCCGGAGAGACGGACATTATATGGATTGCCATTGAATACATTGTACCAAATGAATTATTCGGCTCTCCCGGGTTCGATCTTTTCAACAACGGAAATTAATAAAAAAAATTAAGTTCGAATTAACGCGTCTCTCCGCTTTTCCACTCTTACCCGTATTTCAGTCGATCGCGGTTGTTTTCCGGTAATTTATCATTTCTCATATAATTCATCGTATCAGAAGAAGATACTTCAACTGCGAAAAAAGTACGCTTTTTAATTGACAACTTCAGTAATAACGGTGTTTCATATATTTTACTATATTTTACCCCCTCAGGGATGAAATTTTCAAAAATCTTCCCTTAGTGAACACGTAACCTACTGTCGGAATTTTAAGTTTCTACAGACCCCAGCGATATAAGCTGCGCATTGATAAACCGATCAATCAGTTTCTCATTTTATATATGCAATATATTTTCCCCATTACTTTTGAACATTTTTAGCGGCTCTCTCAGAACCGAATGAGTTTGAACTCGACAAATATTTTTGTGTGGGGGGGGGAGGCATTCAATTTTAAACATTATTAGTTCGCTGTTATTTAAATAAATTCGACGATCGTCTATTTCCCCTCACTAAGTGAAAATCATAATTATGATATATTTCGTATCATATTTTTACGAAGCCAATAAAATATCGAAACCGAAAACGAACTCGAAAATTTTTAATAGCTCAAAGTATCTCAAAAAAACAGAATATTTTCAAAGTTATACTGCGTTTGAAAAACGCTAATTTAATAGCAGGTATTAAAAAACAATGTGTCAGGTCTCGTGGTGTTTTTCAGTGTATAATTGAAAACAAAACAAATTTTCGTTTTGTAACATGTTTTTCATGACATGTATCATGATGAACATGATTAAAATGTTAATATCGATCCAGTGTATCAACCATTGAGAGATAACATTAAAATTATATTTAATTGAAGCTAGACAAAATAAAAAAAAAAAAAAAAAAAAAAACGTCATAGTGTAAAACAAATACACATTTTGCAGATTTACATACGATAATTATTATTCATCTCGCATGCCATAGTTTTATCGATGTATGTGCGTGGTGTTTGTGTGTGTGTGTGTGTGTGTATGTGTGTGTGTGTGTGTGTGTGCTATAGAATATTGTACACAGAGGAGTTTTTATATTCGGATATTCGACGCCATTTTGTTTTCATAATATTTGCACTTGCGTTTGTACTTTGTAGTGTTTAGTAAAAAGTGATTATATATAAAGACAGTAGAGCACAACGGTACTCGTCGTCTCTACTTACACTTTTTCTATTGACATATTATTTTTTATTTTTTTTTATCCCTTCACTTCATTTTCTTTACAGTTTTTTATTTTTTTTTTTTTTTTTTTTTATAAACTTGTTCATATATGTATGCTCGGCTTTTTTGATTAAAAGTGTTATTGATTCCGACGTTGTCCCCATTTATTTTTTTTTTTTTTACTTATCTCACAAGTATTCACTTTTATACAGACGTTTTCGTTTTTAGAAAATTTAAGAGGAAACGATGTTTTATGAACATTTTTCGTTTAGCAGGAAAAACAACTCGGTGCTGTATATTTTAATATTATAGAGTGAATTGACCCATTTGTCGAACTTAAAAATAAAAACGGTATCTATGCAACTACGTTGAAATTCTGATTTCCAAGCGACGTGCGGATACGATCAAAATATCACAAATTAAAAACGCTTAAATCTCGTTTAAAAAAAATTATCATATCGAACCGGCGTATAGTTGTACGGATAATATTATTACGAAAACAGCCCGAAATTGTTCCCGCTGAACGAAAATTTGTTTAGACAGAGGCAGCACGTGCGTTTGTAGTGGTCCTCCTCGTAATTCTCACATTTCACATTAATATTAAATTTGTCCGCATCAAACAATCAATCATTGAATGGTCTACCGTACGAACATCGACGCTTTCGTATAAAATTGTTCTCGTTTTCATTTTTTACGAATCCTAAAACACGGTTCGAATGGATTCACTAAACATACAGTCGTGTTCCCATCGATCGTATATTATGGAAATCAAGTCGTCAGGTGCAATTTTTATTCACACAGTCGGATCAAAAACATTATGTTGCCAGCAATTTTGTCACCGGTTCGCCGCTTTATTTATTCCGCTACAATAAACAGTGTCCCGCGACGATCCGACACATGAGTTATGACTATTGTTCTATTTGAAATTTTTTTAACGTATTCATAATATTTTTAACAATTAGCACGCCTATGATGCGCTACGGTTAATATCGGGTACAGCCAAGTGCGTGTATGTTTTAGATATGGGGACGTTCAATGAAAAATTTCAACACAATATCGACTGTAGCGCAGTGGCGTACTATAATTATTTGAAACGTATTGAATGGACAAACGCTATTTTATCTATCGGATAATCGTAGGACACCCTGTATATAATAACAATAACAATAATTTTTATACCATTAATCGAACGTGTTGTTCAATGTAATAACGCAATCGCGCCGTTCGTTTTGGTTACTTCGTTTCACAGTTAATTACGCTGTGCGTACTTCCTTGTTTCGGCCATACACATACTACGCGCTGGTGATTTAACTGTGTCCCACGGCAACTCACGAGATGAGCAGTTTACTTCGTGAATACTTAATGAGGTCGTTTACAACGCGCGGTTTTCTAAACATTTTCGCGGCGGGGCGAAAAAACTGGTATCCGCCCGCAATGGCGCCTACTTTGTACAAAGGCGATCGGTTTTCCCGCGAATATCTCACCGTGATAAATCCCAGACGAACACGCCGGAGAAGCGGTTTCAGTAAACGTTACAACTCGAACGGTTGTCCGATCCGTAAACGGTTTCGTTTTATGAACGCGCACAAAACCGTTGTCTCGCACTTTCAATAAGATCGTAAATACAGATTTATTATTACTCGCGGTCATCCGACCTTTTCGCGCCGAACGGTTTTCACGTCCGCAATTACTCCGTGACTTCTCGAATGGGTTAGTAAACATTGTTTTTTAGAATAAAACTTAACGAAATAACCAAACCGAAATCCGAACCGGAGCTGTGAATATTGCCGTGGCCGAACAATAATGTTCCTTCGTCAAAGATATTAATTACTGGTGTTGTACCAGCTTTTGTGGCCCGCAACAAATTTGACCGTTCACACGAATATACCAACTCCGAACTAAATTTTTTTACAAAACCGTTGCGATAGCCCGTCCGAAAAATATTTAAAAACAACCTTGACAAAAATGTTACCCGCGAAAATAACATATAAAAACAACTTCTAAGTAATTATCTCGATGATATATTTATATGTAAAAAATAATTTTTACTATTAAATAATATTGTTTACTTTACTTTTCCGTTTAGTTAAAAATTCGTTACACATAGCTACAGCGGTTTACGACCTTGACATTAATAGAACTACTTTAATCGTTTACAATTTTATTTCCCTGTTATAATGTTCTCGACATTAGACAATAAAAAAAAAAAAACTGGTAATTCAGCTGATGGGTGTACTACTGTTTTAGGGGGGAATTTTGTAAACGAGCTCGTATAGAACAATTATTTATACACGTAATAATTTCTAAAGAAAAACGATTCCGATCAGTATATTAGTTTTCGTATGTATTACTTTGTTGCCAAGGTGATCTCGAGTTTAACGAAAATTATACGAAAAATTGACAGTTTTTCCCAATCATCGACACGAAACCACAAGGAAAATCAAAACGTTACTCTTCAAGTGCACCAACAAGATAAAAAACACTACTCGAAAGTTCCTACAAAGTTTTTATTGGACCGAGATTTCTGGTAGAAAAGTTGTTTACAGGCGCGAAAAAAGAACACGCGATGGTATGAAACCACTGCGTTTAAATTGTTCGCTTCGTGGAAAAAAAAAATATATTCTTTTCTGAACTAGATAAATTCCAAGTTTTCGCCTTCGTATCTGAGACAATTCAAACGTAACAGGTTGATCTTTATCGACTGTGTCTAGATGATTTTGGCACAGTGGTCATTTTCTCAGCGTAAACCAACCCGGGTAGGCGAGTGGCTCGGTCAGCTGGGTATGACGTATGTAGGCCACTCGAAGTAGACAATATACGCGGAATCCGTTGGGTTAATTGTTGTTGTAAAAGGCGAAACGCGGTCCGGACGATAAATAACAATACACTGTGAATATTAGTTTCACGGTTTATCGATAGAAAATAAAAAAAAAGAAAAAGAAAAGGCCCCGCTCGCATCAGTGAATAGATGAGCGATGGGCGGGCGGTGAAATAATATCGCCGGGCTCGCTACGGCGATGCAAGTTCGCGCCGTCGCCGTTCGCCGTACTTGATGAATATTACTCGTGTCTGTGTCTGCGTCGACGACTGCGTATGCGTTTCGAGTTTATTACGTCGGGCCGAGCGGCAAACACGTGCGTAAGTGACGCGGTATTGGCCGGAGCCGCATTTATAGACCGGAGAATTCGGAAAAATCGGCTTTATCAAACGTAAAAAAAAAAAAAAAAAAAAAAAAAAAAATGTTATAAAAGCCAAACGCAGTACGCTGTCGAAATGTCGCTCGTTACCGCGACTCATTTGCCCGTTACAACGAAACGTGTTTAACCTATTTAATTTTTTTTTTTTTTACGTACCGAACAAATCTATAATCTGTCACGTCCCGTTCACGTGTAGTCGTCGAGCTGTAATCCATCGAGTATCCGTACGCGCGTCAAATTAATTTCAATACTCCGCGATCGGTTGTTCTCGCCTTCGTCGACTCCTATATATGCTGCAAAGTATTATTATAGTTGTACCGGTGTGTCTTTTATGTTCGGATCCGCCGCACTTACGGTGTTATTATAATGTCAAATTGCGCAAACGCGTTTTATTAAAATTGACCAGAATATTAAAAAAAAAATAATAATAATAATAAATACACGTACATACGTACGTGCGCCCGCTATTGCCCACTTATGGTTTACAAATAGTTTGCAAATTTGTTTTGACTATTACTCAACGGAGTGATATTAGTGTACTTACAACCGTGCACGATAGACAATATAATTTGATTTCAAAAGCAACTATCGTAAACCGCGAATTTCCGCAACAAACCGTACAGATTCCAATAAATGTTACAGGTTTTTTTTTTTTTTTTTTCTGTCAATAAACAACTTTTCGAAAAGCAATCTTGCTCCGATATACAGAGTGTAGCGACTTTTCTTAAAGGCGATTTTCTCTAAATCGGTTTTTAAATTCTACCACAAACAGTGCTTCAATAAAAAAGAAACAAGTTCATTAAAAGTTTAAAAAAAAAAAATATATAGTTCACCTAAGTATTTTTTTTTTACGTAATAATTGTTTTGAGATCAAATTATGAAAATAATCGCAAATATTACGGCCTCGCGAATCATGTATGTAAACGAACTTCGCTCAGGATCGTCTTTTATTAGCGTCGGTTTACCATCCAACCGTCCCGACTTCCCGGCCATCCTCTTTTTTTTTTAAAAAAAACTATTAGTGCACCATAATGTATAAAATTATATTGCAGGTATAATAATATGACGGCCGCCGTCGAACATTCCGTATACACTGAACCAAACTTGATAAATCCGAATAAAAAAAAAAAAAATTACTTTCGGGTTAAAGATTCTCGCAGAGAGTATACGGCACCCTTCTCGGACTACGGTCGTAATAATCCGACCCTGAACGACGTAATACGTAATTATTATTTGTGCGTTTACAAATTAGCGATATTAACGACGGTTCACGTACGTCGTATATCATATATTATTATTTCGCGCGTATGTTTTTGTGTAAATAAAGTTTTTTTTTTTTTAATTTTTTTTACGACTTTTTTTTGTAACGTATAGTGGTATCCATAATCTATATACATTGTAATTCGATCCGGCGGATTATCGTAATAATGTTTTACATTAATATTTACGGTCGGCCGACATCGTTTACGAATAATTTAGAAAACTCGTTTTTTTTTTTTTTTTCTCTTTAATAATTTGTTCATGTCGATATTATTAAGTGTGTATTATTGCGGCCGCCGAGCACGGTTTAGTTTTACCCATTCGCATAACGCAATATTCTTTCTCGCAGCTCTTTTAGTCCGTCCGTACGGGGCCCCGGCCGCATCAAACGTTTCCCGCCGTCGTTCCCGAACTTCACTCGCTTCCAGCTGTACGTTCCAATAGGGTTTCGAGAACTGCTCTCAGCGTGTCCGTCAGTCTTTGCTCGGTGACGGCGTCCGGGGTCTTTACCCGTTCATTTCACCTGTCATTACTCGTATGCAGAAACCATTATATCTCCTCCCCCCCCCGTGTCCAGTCGTTATAGCCGTTTGATTCTGTGATACAACGTTTTTATGTTTGTTTGTTTTTTTTTTTTAAACGGCTAGGCAGATTTTCTCGTTCGTTCTCGTTCGGCCTTCTTGATTTCCAACAGCCGGACCGTCAATGCGACGAAGTACGTTTCTATTAAAAATCAATAGTTTCTCTCCGTCTCATTTTGTTACCGACCGCGTGTATAAGTCTTGGCTTATAGTTACAAGCCAAAGCGTAGGTAGATCAAATACCAAACTTAACCGAGTCAATATTACTCATCGACTTGCCCAGCTCTCAGCAGTGGCGCGACGAAAACTCATAATGCCCGGGGCAAAATATCTCACCGCACAGAATGTGCTACTGCAGTGTTCAAAACAAAACCGCCACTTCAAAAAAAAAATAATAATAATAATAAAATACTACGCTTTAAATATAAAACATCAAAGTAAAAAGAATATAATAAGCAAGAAAAAAAAAATTGTATGCGCAGGTACACCCACCGCTCCGTCAATAATTGCTAGCACCGGCCCTGGCCAAGTGCATAATCCGAGCTTAGGTCGAATCTACACGTTTTGGAAGTTTGGAGTAAAAAAAAAAAAAAAAACGGTCACTGTTTTCATACATCTGTCCGTCCACTCGTGTTATTTAATAAACAAAACAACGGGCATCGCCTGTTTTTTTATTCATCCACTGAATAATAACGTCTTGGGCTCTGATTCGGGGCCCCTAAATGTCACGGGTCCGTGGTTCGTCGGCCGCCATGCCGCCCTACCAGTACGCCGCTACAGCTTTGTATGGCACATGGATCAATATAATTTCGCGATGTTTTTTTTCGCGATTTTAATCGTTTTGGTCCCGG
Organism: Cinara cedri; assembly: GCA_902439185.1. Classification (NCBI taxonomy): domain Eukaryota; kingdom Metazoa; phylum Arthropoda; class Insecta; order Hemiptera; family Aphididae; genus Cinara; species Cinara cedri. The sequence continues at coordinate 726,614 of CABPRJ010000964.1, read as the reverse complement.
TTCCGAACACTGTATAGGTACGGGTATTTGGACAAACGTGCGCGAAATCCTCTCCTTTGGTAAAAGGGAATTCCTTTTTTTTTTTCTTCTTTTAATGGCCAATAAATAATGCGGTAATCCTTTTGAGTTTCGTGCGCCTCGTTATTACGCGTCCGAAAAAAATTTTTAAAAAAAACCCACACGCGCACACCACTTCCGAAACAGCATTCCGTTCGACCAATCATCTCGGTCCCTCGGTCATTGTATTATTATTTAAAAAAGAACGTTCACGGAAATCCGCCTAGACGGTTAACCTCGTGAATTCCTGACGTTTGCCTGATTGCGTATTATGTAACACACAATTAATAATCAATTTGAAAAAAAAAAAATCACACAGCCGGGTGCATTTTATTATGATAATGTGAACGTCGTATTTTCAATTCATCTCTTGTATTTATAATGGAATATGCAGTACATTTGCAATATTTGCATATTGTGCATTACATGTTATTAATATAGGTACTGTTAAAATTATGGGGAAAAAATAATTTTGTTTTTTTTTATTCATTTATTTTTGTTTTTTTTTTCAGACGTCAATTATTATATTACCTACTATACTAGGTGTCCTTACTCATCGTCGTCCGGTTATTTAATCATCTTCTATTCTAAGAAAAGATAATTAAACCGCAAAACAGTCGTAATGAAATTTGCACGTAACGATAATATCACGCGATTTTCGAATTCCCGATACGGATAAAATGTATAAAAGTAAACATACGGACATACTTGGCACGTTGATGCAGCCATTGTTGTAGGCGGGAAGTTGAGAAGGTAGGATACAGAAAGGGAACTCAATGTATGTCTGCAGTAAACAACGATAAAAACCATTGTTAACGAGAAAACGATCCTGAGCGGAGTTCAGTTGACAGTGATGCTTTGTCAACGTTATATTTATGTCATATTATGGGAAAATAATCAATTAGGCATTATATATTTTCTTCAATAATATTTGTTTGATATTATACCGATTTTCCCGTTTTTCCCATGTTTTTTCCCGGTTTTTCACATTTCCTGGGAAAACTCATGAGAAAAAATGACCTTTCAGATTTTCTTTCAAAAAAACGTCTATCGCTGTAAATCGGGGCAAAGTTGATGGTAGAAAAGTTATTCACAGAAAAAAAAATCGTAATAATTTGCTAATATATTTCGTACATTTTTCCGTTTTTCTTCGGTTAAAGGAATCACCCCAAGAAAATTTTCTTTCCGAAAAGGGTCTACATGGTATTTTTTGTTTGTAACACACTGTTACCAAGTGAAGACGGACAAAAACGCATTCCTCGTTTTGCTCCAAATCCAAAAAAAAGAATCGCTTCTTGTAATTTTCAAAGTCAAAAATTTACCCAGGACCGTCCGCCGTTAGGCGATTCGGGGATTTCTTACACCTACGGCAGCTTTCCCTTTCCCTCACAGTAATCATATCTAAAATTTTATAAAATTAACTGCGGGAATTATGAAATTTGAAAATAAAAAACCATCGTTATGTATCTGCAACGGTACGACGCAATACCTGTCGGCCGACTATTAAAAATAATGAACGATTGTTTTTTTTCAGCGATCAATGTCGACACCATTATCATTTCCAAAGTAAAATCATGATCATAACATGTAATTTACAGAGCGAAATTACATATTATTGTATTTTATCGTCATATTTTTTTTTTTTTTTTTTTTAAGTAATAAACAGACACAACACATTACGGTCCGGACGAAGGATAATGGTCACATACATTATCAATATTTATGTACATTAAACAGGTTATAGGTTAGATTATTATTTTGAACACCGTAGCAATTATCTTGTTAAAAAACTATACATCATTATCGTTGAAGCGTAAATTTATTTCAAATTCTAACCCTAATATTTACATCTGTCTCGGGATTCTTTTTTTTTTTGTTTATTATTATTTTATGATTTTCTGTTTACTAAATATTGGGAATATGAAATATAAATTTGCGAACGGTTTAACTTGCAGACAAATATCATGTATATCTTTTTCGGCTCTGAAAATCGTCGACCTAAACATTTGACAGTTTTGATATTGTTATTAAGTTTATTTTGATCGCGAAGAAAAGATAAAAAAATGATGAGATATTTCTGAATTCAATTAAAAGAAAAATTGGTCGAATTTGTTCGTAATGAAATTTGAACAGAATACACGCAATATTACTACAGGCTTGTTATTTTCTCTGACTATAAAATTCTTTTTTTCTCTTTTTTTTTTTTTCTTTACTTTATCGTGAACGAAAATGAAGAGCGGTCGGAGTGGTGTCTTCCGAGCGTCTTGAAACGAAACCCTAGCCATTACCGCAATATTATATTATTAATATTTGCATATTGTTAACAAACTAGACAAATACAGACATTATGTATTTACACCGCGACACTTATAATCGTAAACGAAACTCAATTCTGCGACACGTTCAAAGAGTCTCTGATGGTCACTGTCACACTGCGTGATATCGTAAAACTCGGCGAAATCTCGACGTCGCGTAGCATGTCCCTACCGTGTGTATGAAAAACATTTGAATTATTAATTGTGTTTGCATTTTATTGCGTGGAAACAGTACTTATTTATTTAGCGCGTTTGTTAAAGATTAAAGGGTGCACTGTACGAGCAAAGAAGTGCCCGCGAGTACCTACATGCAGAATTCATAAAGTTAAACATTTCTCTATCCGCTATATATTTCAGGTATCAAAGTTTACGCGTATGCGTGTTATTTTATGAAATTCTCGGTGAAGCGAGCAATGTATTAGCATGTAGCGAGCGTTTTATTTTTCTGTCTGTAACGAGTTTTCCGCCAAGTCCGGAGCGATACGATTCGTTTCGAACGTCAAGTACCGAAATTGCGTGTACGGTATAAAACTATTGGACACGCGGCAAAGGAGTGCGTGGCTTAGCCCATTTGCGTTGCGCGCGTTACGGCGAGAAGAAAAAAAAACCAGTAATTCAGGCGCTCCCGATTCAATTGTTTACACGGTAACATCGCATCTATCAAATTCTACATTTTTACATAGGCCGTATTAAACTTGTTGTGACCTTTGTTGTCCTGCATAGTATCGTCACCGCCGTCGTTAAGAATTTTATCCGTAGCCGTTTAGCGTTCTCTTATTTCAGAGCCAGTCTTTTTCTCCCAGTCCGTTATACTTCCAATCTCTCGAGATCTCTCCGTATTCCGTCTACCTTCATTCTTGTTGCCCGTACCGTTACTCTCCTTAGTTAATTTGTTTTTTCTTCGTCGTCAGCAAATCAACTAGTCATCAAAAATTATATATTTTTTTTTTTTTTTTGACGCCTCAACTGTTCTCGAAATTTCTTAGTTTTTGTTCAGTTCGGACTTTCAAAGGCCATTCTTCGCATCCGTAAGTTTATGATGGGCCTACATCGAAAATGTTTCGATTTTACGCACTCGATTAATGCTCGGTTAAAAAATGTTTCTGTCATGCGCGCGCTGAAAAATATGTTAAAATGAAATCTGCTCAGTATCGTTTTTCGTTTGTACGATTGCATGCGTGCAGACTAAATTATTCTATTTTATTATTTTTCACGTTTTACCTTGCCAACTTTTCACCCACGCCAGTCATCTGTCTTAGATAGTTTTTTATATTTAAATTGTAAACGCGACGAGGATAAATATTTGTTTTACGACGATGCGTTTATGTGCACGAGTTTTATCAAATATACAGATATACCGATCGTCCGGATGGCCGGATGGAACTTTGGAATTTTTTTTTTTTTCAATCCAATTTATTTCCGAAAGGTTTAAAACCACAGCGGTAAATATTATACATATTAAGCATAACACAATTATAAACACGACGGTCTGGACGAAAGGAGTGCCGTGCAGGTGTCTCGATCCACCGCCGTAGCCAAAGCCTTGGTATTGGAACTCGTTCAAAGTTTTATCGGTTCACTTTAAATGTATGTATTCCGTTAAACACGTTATAAAATCAGACATTTCTGCGGTTGACCTCGGCTATCCGTAATGGTGCTGGTTTGTTACGTATAAAATATGCACAGCGTCGTATTCGGCTGAACGGACGGTGAAATTTCAATTTCGGTTTCTGTGCAATGGACACCACCTAATCGAGAACCGTCTGCGAATTATCCGTTGACGACGGTCGAATAACGGTGAAACAGTATAGCTACGCAGAGTGCAGGTACTCGCGGATACCCACTGCGGATCAACGACGGCACTCGTTATAATCCGATTTGGATTGGGAAAACAAACGCCAAGGCTCGACAAGGCAAACCTACCGAGCGAACAAGTGGAAATTAATCGCCGGTCCCGACTGTTCGACTTGACGGCGTGTGGCTGTTATCATTGCCGTTGTTATTTACAACATTGGGTTAACAGTTGTCGCGCCGGCGGGAACGCAAATCGAATGACGGGACCGCAATCAGCGTTGTATTTGTCTGCAGACACGCGCTGCACTTCTGTATGTATTTTCGTGTCGTGCGTACCGTGTTGATGTCAACGAACAATAAGCCGTCTAATTGAACCGTCTAAACAGTTTCGCACGGTGAGTTGATTCTCGATAATCATGTCACACGGCCCTTTACGGGAATCCGGACGCGTACCGATTCTGGTGTGCCCTTTGAGTTTTACGGTTGAAAACTAACGAAAATTATCGTTTTCTTTTTTTTTTTTTTAAAAAAAAAATTCTATCCGGATACAGATATATAGTTAATAACTACGCATCTATTGTATTATGTAGTTTGGTTGTTTTTGTTTAGATATTTTGAAACATCGATCTTTATAATATTATGCAATAACGCTGATTGCAACTGATTTTCGGTTTTCAATAAATTTACTATATTCTACCGTTCGCGTTCAATAACTGTGTACGATCAAAAAATTACCCGAGTTGACGAAGTAGTAATTGTTTTAGCGGTGCTCATAGGTCTTATAGATAATTGAATACAACACCCAACCGAACTTACATTTTATCGATGTTGAAGTCCATTGACAAAACTAATCGATTGTTAATTAATTGATGTGTTTTTATCGCGGTCGGTTGATCGTGAAACCCTTGATAATCCCATTGGCGACCCAACGGTTTTTGTCAATCCGAGAATATTAATATTTACACTATAAAGAGTGGTGCGCTACGTAAATCGATTCCATAAACTGGGAGCAGTTTATGGTTACCGCTGTCAGACGTCTTCGGGGTAACGGATCGGACAATTTTACAAATTACCTCTTTCAAAAGTCTCGACTGCCTTCAATTTCCTATATGCATTTCCATGTACTTACAAAAATGTCGTATAAAACTTGTGATTGTGTTTGCTCACTCAAAGTCCCATAACGTACTTCACTATATATTATAGACAAATAAAACAAAATGCATAAATAATACAATTACAGCGGATTGGACTAACAATCTAAAATAAAGAAAACATTTTAAAAATTACATACGAGATTTGTCGTTTTACGAAAACGTCGAACTTTTGCGAACGTCCGCGTACATTTTTCAATTTAGTAATTGATAATAAATTATGTATCTATGCGCGAGTTGTTAGATCCGTCTCTCCTGGTTTTTCTTGATTTTCTTCCGCGTATCTTTGTATTTCGGGGCTATAAAATGCACGATAAATGAGTTACCGACATATTATCATCACTAGAGAACGAATTTATATGCACCTAAAACCCACACAAATCAAAAAAGCATAAAACAGCATAGAGGGGTTTAATAGTCCATCTCTACTGGCTCTGACTTATAAAATCAATTTTCTAACATTACAAAAATATTGATGTTCATAATTCGTACAGTTGTGTTAATAATTTGTGTAGTGTTAGAAAATGTAAGATTCGTTAGGGTTAAAACATTTAAACCACTCTAATATTTATAATTTTTTACATGATTTTTCTGTGGTCTGCATTTTGACGTTTTCGTGTGTTTTTTTGTGGATTTTAAATGCATTTGAACCCGTTCCTTAATCATCACTAAAGTTAACGAATACGTTTTCTCTCAATTCATGTCGGTATAGTTCTATATGAAACAGTATATAATTTACTACTAAAAACCATTAGAAAAAAAAATGAATTTTCTAATAAGCGATTAGTGAACGTTTAAAACAAAATGTATAAATGTTCTCGTATAAATATTTTACATTAACCCCCCCCCCCCTTACACTCATATATAGATAAATGTCTGTAAGTGGTAATGTCTGAAACGTTCAAAAAATTTAGGGCCGGTGAAATGTTGGGAAACTTGAAAAAATGTAGAAACTCTAGGGGAAAAAAATCGGCGGCTTTTAAGATACAACGCGTGTGTGTGAGTGTGTGTGTGTGTGAGTGTGTATGTGTGTGTATGTGTGTGTGCGAGTATAGAAAACGAGTATATTTTCACCGACCGAAAGGATGATTTCCGAGACGGGCCGAAAACACGCGTCTCGGTTTAAATCTATATAGCGGATAAGCTTTCTCGCGCCTCTCGGAATCTAATAATAAATCAGACGACATTTTTTTCTCCCTAAGCACGCCCGTACGAATAAAAGTATCTCCGCCTTGTACGGGAGCGTATAGTGCACTTTATATACGCAAGTGTCGCAGAGAATGGAAACGATGACGTTCCTATTATTTGGAGAAAATTATTACACCGTTCGGGTGTCTCTCTGGTCGTAACGATATTTCAGAAAATTATTCGCAAAATATACCCGCCAACGTAACGCAATATATGGTGCGAGCGTTAAAAATCCATTTTATGCATTTTAATGAAAATTCAAGCACGCGCAGGTAGGGGAGGTGAGTAAAACAAAAAAAAAAATAATAGAAATAATATTCTTGAATACATCACAAGTCGAATTTATCGTGCTTATTTGTTTTTTTTTTTAAATAAAACAAAGAGACGAAAAATCCGTTTAACTTTCAATTTAAAAACAGGAAAACCACCGACGTATGGGCATTTTTTTCGTTCGCTTTTAGTTCATAGGAATCTGGACATTTTTTTTTTTTTAGTCAAATTAAATTACCGCCGGTCGAAAAAATCTTTTAAGGTGAAATGCGAATAATTGTTGTGTTTATCGGAAAAGAGTTTCGAGGAAAATAAAAAAAGAACCTGGGGGACAAACTGTTGGAAATTTCGATAAATGTTTCAAATAAAGTACCGCCGCGGCGCACTGGTCAGAAATTCCGCATCTATCGGAAGCACGTAAAATACAATAATTGTTTGAAAAAAATATTAGGAATTTCTAAAAAATGTTCGCATACGTATACGGTACCACTGAGCGAAAAACCATCGGTATCTTTTAAGTGTACATGTAAAAAATCAAAGAGTTTTTACTAAACGAAAAAGTGTTTTCCAAGCGAAAAAAAAAAGAATAAAAACACACAACTCAATTGAACTATAACAGTTTCCTGCTCAGGATCTATTATCCCAATAATATTAATTACCATTCGAGGTCTGTGTGTAATTTTCGGGCATTGCGTAAAATATTTATAACAACAATATTATTATTATAATCGGTTTTCGGAATTAATATTAATAATTACAATTTTTTTGTAAGCTTAACATGAAAAACGATTATTTCAACGAATTTCAAATATAAAATTAAAAACTGTTTTTTGATTTTTATTATTTACGTTTTTTCCTTTTCGACGGCGGCTTGTGACGTGTAGCCACTAAGATTTCTGATGTCTATATAGTCCCCTCTTTTTTTCTTTTTTTTTTTTTTTTAGAAGAGGGTTACTGTTTTTGAGATCTTTTGTTTTATTGTTTTTTTTTAGCGATTATGGATTTTTCAAGAGCTTATTTTGTTTACCCGAAGTGCTTAAAGTGCTGAACCCTAATTGTAAGTTTAAAACAAAAAAAAATACTAAAGCCAAGAAATATGATATAAATATTCCCGTGCAGTGGCGTAGTTACGAGAGGAGCAAAGGTGACACTTACTTCCCCAAGCTCATAGAACAATTCGTTTCATATATTTTATCCAAACCAATATACTCTGATGAATAACTGTTAGCACAATATAAGATAACAAAAAATTGCGTCAAAAATTCACAAATCATTTTTAAAGTTCTATCCCGTTGAAATCCAGATTTACAAAGATTTAATCGAATTACGTTGAATTTGCTTATGCTTACCATAAGCGGTAATAGTTTCCGTTGAAAGAAGTTTTTCTAAACTGACCGTGGTAAAATAAAAAAATACATTAACTAATTTTGTCTAGTTCAGTCTAATTCGTCTGTTGACATTTCAGGATTTTGATTTAAATCGAGGCGAAAAGAAAATGAAGAACCGCTATTACTTGGGAGAGACTGGATTTTTTGATTTCAGTATCGGCGGAGGAGGATATTCTCGAAAAAATCAATATCCAGAGCCAACAGAGTTTATAAAAAAAAAAATCAGACGCATGCGCTTAAAAATAATTCAAAACTAAAAGAAAATATATTCCACAAAGTTCACGGCGGACGTTTTATTCGGTGGCGTTTACGATTTTTTTTTTTTTTTTAAATATACGCATAAACATAATGCGCGCTAAGTGTATGCATGCGCATTTACGGGTTTTTACGTTTTGAGTGCGAATTATTTTTGTAAAAAATTGACCGGCCGCGCCGCTGATCGTGGGGGTTTTATTCTCTTTTTTTTTTCTTTCCGCGTTCAACGGCTCGCCGCACGCAGAAAATACGTTTGTTGCTTCGCGTCAACGAACAACACAGTCTTCTGTCGGAACGGACACGACAAAACACGTACAAAACCTACGATAGATTCCAACGATGTTTCCCGTCCAAACGGTAACGATATTATCACCGCCACACTGGGTCATAATTTGAGCGCACCTACACTAGCCCGCAGTGTTCGATGCATTTCACGTCATTGCGGACAATGCGCCAAAAGTCAATAAATATACGAGAAACTAGTCCGAGTTTGTTAAAGCGTTAAAAAGCGTTAAATGCCTGCAAGCCTGTGTTGTCGTTTTAACGTTTTGATTTTTTTTTTCGCTTGCAATTGGCGCCCAAGTCTTATACCGGGTGATCCGTTTAAGCCGTACACTCGTTATCTCGAAAAGCATTGACTTTTCCCAAAATTTGTTTTCTAGAACTCTTAAGACACAAGCTGGTCTACAATATTATATTTATGTGTTATTTTTTATCACCCTCATTTTCGGCGGTAAAACCGCTACCTACTTTTGGTTTTAAAAACGGCAACCAATATTAAAAAGTCCATGAATAGATGGAATATTAATTGAAAAAACGTTACCGTTGATATACTTTTGATTTCCGTCAATCGATTGACGAGATGTTCTACTTTTAAGTATGGTTTGGAGGAGAGTAGTGGGGCATTATCAACGCGCTGCGCGCCGTGTCGCCGCTTAAATATCGATCACCTGGTATTACCGTATTGAACCTACGCCGAATTAATGTATATCCTATGAATACGACACGGTTGATTTTCAACTACGCCGCGTTGCGGTCAGTACCGTTACCAAGGTTGAGGCGATTAACCTCTTCGACCCCCCCTCCCCCCCATCCCCAACCCCTATAAGAAAATGTCTCTGGCGAATACATTTCACGCGTTTAAAAATTCCGCGTAATACAGGCAGTATTGTTATTGGTTGTATATGAATTGAGCGATTGAAAAAAACAAACAACAACCGAGCCATTAGGTAAAAAATGTTTATAATATACATGCATATAGGCAGTGGCGGCTGCTGGTGGACTTCAAACGATACAGAAGCAAAGCATTGGTTTACAATCGCAACCCGCCCCGATCCAGCAATTTGTTTCACAATACTTACAGCCGTTACAATAACTATGTACACGTATACGTCTGACCACGTGTCGCTCCGAAAATCTGACACGAAACCACCAAGATATTCAGTAACGGCTGCTTCGCTACGCCGACGTACATGGGTATTAGTTAAACGATTTTTCAATCCCCTTACTATATCATATACTAGTTGTTCTTTTTGAAATATTTTAAAATTAAACTCCTCCACACAAACATTTTTCCCGCACTACACGCTACTGCGTTCATTTAATATGCAATTTGCATATAGTTTTGACGAAACGCAAAATATAATAAACTGCGCTATTTTTTTTTATTTTTTTTTTTTTTGCTCAATAACTTGCGCGGAGTTCCGAGTTTAAAATAAATACGTTTTAATATTCCCGGAATAAACTCTACGTTATTACTTCCGTTCAATATACCTAATATGCTTTTAAAAATCATTTTCACGGTGTAATGAATGTTTTTACAAAAAAAAAAAAGATGGACATACTTCGCACGATGGGTGGGCCACTGTCGTGAGTTAAAAGTTGAGAAGGTAGAATTTAGAAGGGAATTTAATGTATTTTCGTTCGCGACGGTTAATCATTGCTAACGAAAAACGTTTCTTTAGCGAAATTCGATTAAAAGTGTTCTAAAAGACCGTAATATTTACGGTTTTCGTCAAAATTTGATACTATTATCAATATAAAGAAACGCAAAATATAATAAACTGCGCTATTTTTTTTTATTTTTTTTTTTTTGTTGGCTACTAATTACAGCCTATAATGAACCTTCTGTTAAATTTTCAAGCGTTTCCGTTTATTCCAACAATTCTATTTACAGATTATCTATTAATTACGTAAAAAACCCCGCAAAATTAAAATGTATTTATACACATTGTTGTCGGGACTGAAACGACTATATTAGCTACTTTTGATTTTCAAACGGAAAATTAAAATCCTCCGAGAAAACAGCTGGTTCGTAACAATAAAAAAAAAATCACCTTGTATTGAAAATTCCGCAAACGAATTCCGGTGTTGAAATTTATGATTTCCGTAAAACCTCGCGTTGACTGGGTATTTTAATTTCAAGTTCGGGTAGGGAGGTATCATTTGGGCGGTTGCGCGATACAAGGAGTTTGAACAGTTGTCCGCGACATTCCCTCTCTACTCGTGAACGAGTCAACCCTGTAGAATACTGTTTGTACGCGAACGCAATATTATATACCCACAATATTATTCGAACGCCTTCGAGTTTGAATAATATTAAACTACAAAACAGTAACAGTAATTTATGATTTCTATTTAAACGGTTTTTAACGAATTCAAAGAAACGCGGTAAAGGTAAAGGACATCGCAAGGATACGGTTCGCAATAAACGTTGGCCTCCGTAGGCAAAATAAAAAAAATAAATAAAACCTATGGCTTCGGTGCCGATATGAGTCATTTTCGGTCATCGGAAACCTTAAAGCAATGAATTATTGTAATAATCGTAATAGCCTAGGTATTCCACAACTTTATCGTTACCAAAAACAATTTACCACGACGGTTGTAATATTGTTAATCTCGTCGTGGTGACGCGTATAATATGTCAGCTGCAATCAAATAATATCTGAGCGATGATAATGGCGATTCACGTGAAACGCATTATACCAAGGTTCGAAATTGAAATTTTTATTTCTCGTCTCATATTCCTTATTTTTTTTCTCCTTTTCGTTTGTATTATTGCTCCGTATATTTTGAATCGTCCCATTCCTCCTAAAATAGAGTTGTCTCTTGTAGTTATTTACTCTACGTCTGTTGTATCGCATTTCGGAGCATTCGGACTCTTTTAGCGGCTCCCTCTGGATCGACAGAGCTCAAACTAGGGAAAGAGAGTCTTTTGTTATTTAGATAAAATGTCGATTGAATTTCAATACGAATTCGACCACGTTGTTGCGAGAGGATTGTGATTTTTTTAATTTTGCACACCAACAAACCTACTAAATGAAACCAAGTGGATACAATTTTCTGTATGCATTCTACTATAAGTATCAATGGTGTCGTGCTCAGATTTCATGTTTTCGCACGAAATAACGTGTTTTAAATAACCTTACTGACTCATGAAAGTGAGTGACTTGGTTAACACGTGTATAATGGTTGTATATTAATATTATGTAATTGCTGTCGAGGATATGTCATTAGAAGGTTTAGACTTCCAACCTCCGATCCCGTCGTCTGTTCGTATATGCTAGCGAAAAATCTCGGGAACTACTTTACCTATATTTCGATAAAACATTTGTTTTGTTTAATTCCTTATCGTTTTATATATATAAAAAAAAAAAATCTATTTGAAATATTGTACCGGCAACAATAGTCAGCTGGGAGAAAATTCCACTCTAAAGACTCTGCTTAAACATGTTTACGTATACAAATGTATATGATGTCGGGCTTGAAACCGGGAAAACGGGTATCAAACCGAAATATAAATTGAAACCGAAATAACTGACCACGGATTATTCATCAAAACCGATAACAAAAACAAAACAAAACAAAAAAAAGAGCCAATACCGCTGACGGATTCGCCACTGTCGTAGGTGAGAAGTTGCGAAGTTAGGATACGAAAAATTATTGAATTTATATTTGTATGTATTGGTAATGAAATACGATTCTTGGCTAAATTCATTTATACATATTTTGAAATGCCATCATATTTACTATTTTTGTTAAAATTCGATATTAAAACGATTATAAAAAAAAACTACCTACATTACACTTGAATTTTTTTACCACTAATTACCACTTATAATCAACATTGTGTTCAATTTTAAATTATTTATGACAGGCCCAAAATTATTTTACTCACATAAAACCGAATACCATTTACATAAGCTCGAAAATGTCAAATGCCTACAAATAGTTCGTAAGTCGATAATATGTATTGAAAACATTACGACATCTAGGCTAATATAAGTATTCTGTGATGAATTCTGACCCCTATTTGACTATTTATATCCAAATTATAATTAAAAAAAAAAAAAATCGAAAAAATTATCACCGAATTATCTTTCTTTTCTTTCGCCGGGCAAATTACACTGACGCAAAAACGACGATCCTAAACATCAATCGAATAATATTTTCAATCAGAAAAGATGCTACTCTTGAAATCAAGATCACGATTTCTAGAATACCTAGTAGAAAAATGTATTACATGAGAATTTGAAAGTACGTGTAAACGGAGTTCGTGTACGCGTGAATGAATAACGTGTACTCTCGCATACATGATGCACGTGAATTTGCTATCCGCTTTCAAGTGTTTTAATGGTATCCACGTGAACACGTATATTGAAAATGCATGAAAATTCATTATACGCGTACACGGGGTTATAGATTCTAATGTTAATTTCACGCGAATTCGCGAAAAACGCGTGCGCTTGCTATAGAGAGTTTTACCGATATATCAGTGGAAACTTTCGGTTGAAAAAAAAAAAAACAAAAAAAAAATTAACATAATATTCCGCACATTATGTAGAAATATTATACCCGCCTATTACATTGGACGTCCTGTACTTTTGATATACCTCACGGTGGTTTATCCCCGTCATCAACAACCTTGTGTAACTTTTTATAACGCAGTTCTATAACCGTTTAATTGTTTATTATTATTGTTTTTGTTTTAAATTATTCTTGCTGCGCCGAAGGTTAAACTATAATAAACGCGAGAAACGCATTATAAAAGTAATATAATAATTATAATTATTGACGAATATCATAATCCTGTAATAACAATGAAGTAATATTATTATCGACGAAAAGAGTAACGCTGCGCGCATTAAAACAATTATAGTAGAAAAGAGGTAATGCGATAATAACGCGAAATGTTTCAACGGTTCGATGGCGAAAATGTTTTCTTTCAATCGCATACTGGTGTATGCATTTGAGTCGGCGCCGCGGGTGTTGGGCCGCAGATAACTAAATAAAAATTAATAAAAAAAAAAAAAAAAAAAATAATTATTGTTATTTGTTTTCAGATTCTAAATGAACCGAGGGATCTTTATTGACTTTATAAAGTAATATGTTTATTATTTTTTTTCCGTCTGTAAATAATTCTTATCCCAGAAATCTCGCTACAATCGCAATATGTCAAGAGACATTTTTCGTTGCATTTTGACTCTGGTTGGTACTAGAGAAAGGTAATTTTTTGAAATTATCATTAATATTCCAGATGATAATGAAAAACCGGTTCTTTAGGTTAAAAAAATTTAAAAGATTGAAAATAAGGTCGTCATTGGCAAACGTTTCTATTTTTATTGGTCTAATATTTTTTCAAACCATCGTTGTTTTCGTGAAAACGCGCTTCGTTTTTTTTTTGTTTTTTTTTTTTATTATTGCTTAACCAAGCTTCGGTCATAATCGTTTTCCGTTAGCAATGGATTATCGTTGCTTACAGATATAAATTAAATAACTCTATGCATCCCAAAATACTCACTTAAATAGTGGTCCCGCCCGTTCCCAGCTATTATTTTCTTTTCGTAGTTGATGTTTGAGTGTATTATAGCAGGGAGATAAAAATCTAGTGCACGGGTCACTATAGTTTGCACTATAGAAGCTATCTAATCGTATTTTTGACTAAAAGTAAAACGTGTAAACGAGTAATTATTTCTTATTTTCTATTATATAGGTAAAGCATTTTTATCCGGTTCATTTAAATAATTTTGTTTCGATGTAATTGCTAAAAAGACGGATATCAAAATATTATCAGCACCGTACCTAACACACTGTATAATTAACGGATTTTTTTACCGGCATACCAACATAAACCCGAACTTTCAAAAACTTTAACATTTTTTTTTTTTTATGACAATACATTGAATAATTAGCGTGACGCAATTTGCATGTCTATCGCCGCGATTCGCGTTATTTGAGTCTAGGTGCGTCGTAATATCAGAATAACGTTTCTCCGGCTTCCCCCGTGGTTTTTCTAATAACAATGCCTAAACGAAAACCATGGCGATAGGCAACCAAACTCGCATAGTAATTGTAGGCTAAATATCGGAATGGAAAAAAAAAAAATTTTAATTTCTGAGGGGGTAGGCGGTGGTGAAATGCACTTACGTGTATAATTACCCGATATTGAAAACAAAAAAACTTGTAAACTGTAAGACACGATATAATTGACGGATGATTTACAATAGCGATTATACCGTGTTAAAAACAAATAGGTATATTTATATAATTATATATTATAATAATACGGTAGGTTGTGAAAAAAATAAATAATTAATAAATTACATATTTTAACTTTACACGCACAGTCTAATTATTCGTTTACTTAATGTTAGTACCCAATCATTCTGCACTAAATTCGTTTAAAAGTACGATCTTTTGGCGGGGGGGGTTTTTTTTTTTTTTTGTTGTTGTTTTCAGAATTTGCAATTTTCGATTTCACTTCGGTCGTCTGATGTTTTTCGTTTGTCTAGAAAATTTGAAGGAAATGTCGACGATCACTAGCAAATCCACGTTCAGGATTGTCAGTAATTTTTCGGTATGGCAAATGGCAATACAAATGTTTTGATATTTTGTCTTAACAACAATCATTACCCGTATCATGATGTAGTCATCAATATGAAAGGAAAATCTTCACCTCTTCAACAACTTAGCAAGTTGCTCATTAGGATTTATAACAAAACTCGTCAAATACAAAAGACATGTTTTACAAAAACATCGGTTGCATCAAAACAAAGAAATGTATAGATAATCTACAAACACAGATGTCCCCAGGAGAAATCACAAAAGCCAGTGATATCAATACTCTTACTACTCCTGGACGTTCCCTCGGCGCGGTCCTGGAAATTATTGAACAGACCTTGTATAGCTTTCGAAAATATTCTCCTCTATAACATTGCGTTTTGAAAATTCAACGGCGTCTATAAAAGGTTAGTATAAGAATTCTGTGAAAATTTCAGACCTCTACAAATAATTTAAACCGAATAACAATGATAAAACAAAATTAGCGACAATGAAATCGTTAATTTTGTAAACTTTCCTAAATTGTTCCCGATTTCGTTAAATTATTAAAAAAAAAACTGAAACAAGATGTAAAATAAAAATGGAAAAATATTATAGCATTACGATTTCATTATTTTAAATTTGTACGATTTCTGTTTTCTTCAAGGAATATTAACCCAATCGAAAAACGACAAGAGACCTTTATTGTTGAATTTTAAATCTAGTTAGCGATAAGCAAGTCGTATTTGAATTTTCCAACCAGGTCCCATTGTAATTGGAAAACCATGAAAATACGTAAGAAATACGGGAAAGTTTACCAAATTAATGGTTTCGTTGTTTTCAAATTTTGGTTTAGTCGGTTAAAAATTATTGTATAGAAAGCCGACATTTTCGCAGAATACTTAATATAGTAGCATTTTATTGTCGTGGTAAAACTTCCAGAATATATTGGTGATTTTTGAGCTTTTAATATTTTTTTTTTATTTTCATACAAGCGTTCGAGGTTCAAATTTTGACGAAAATCGTACATAATTATGGCATTTCGAAACGTGTACTCTCGTATAACCGAATTTCGTTCGTAATCATTTTTCGCTAACAATGGGTTATCGCGGCTTAAGTGTCGGGATTCGTTCGGTAACTATAGTTCGCTATTCACATGTCTAATATAAATAATATCAATGGCTGTTCTATATTCGCAATCCAACATGATAATGATAGTACCAGTCGAGTGTCGCTCTAATGGGTGGCTTCATATTCAAATATTCGCGGTTTTTTTTTTTTTTTTCTGTTACCTCACATAATATACGCGCTGTGCCGTTTTTGTTGAACATATTGTGTATTCCTGTAACCATCAATCACCAGAGAACTCGCACTTCGTTTTAGAAATGAAATGTTTCGGCTCGACCCGCACAGTTCGCAAGCGAACCGAGTGCGCTTGTCGCAGTTGATACGCGACGCGTTCGCCTATAATAACAGAGCGCGCGTTGCGATCATAATGTCTAATAGTGACGCGGGTATACCGGAAACCGTGTGCATTTTATTGTACGCGTTCGAGTTCGTACGAAAGGCACTGCCGATAAGTCATTTTAGATTCCGAGCCGAGCGAAGATGCTCGCGGTTTTATAACGATATGTATTTACTTATTTTTTTTAACCGTATTAAACCGGACCAAATCTAGTCGCGGCTATCCTCCTTGACCGTTAACTGTTTATGTTGTTGTTGTTTTTTTTCTAAATCGAAAATCGAGATTTATTACCACTGCGATATTGCGACCGTAATAATATTATTAACTGTAACGTCGCTCATTGAAATATTACGATAATTTCAATTCGACGCGACGCAACGTAATACAATGCTCACTGCGCCGTCATACGTATAGGCACGTTATTATCCATATAGACTGCGACGCAGTGGTATTTATCTCGTTAAGAATATGACACCGGATAATATATTATATCATTATAATAAAAATTGCGAAAGCGCGCATTTACCAATATGGGTACTCACGCGATTATCGTAATTATATTGAATGGCGTTTGCGTTTAAAAAAAAAAAAAAAACGAAAAAATTTAAATACACCGATATTATTATTCATCGGAATGTTATTAATGTACCCGGGTGGTAAAGGCACGGGCGTACACGCCGGTGAGCGCAATTAAAAAACATAGCGAGAGACGGCGATATTTTGTTACTTATTTTAATTTTTTTTTTTTGCGATCGACATCGTAAACCATATTTCAAAACGACCGATACGCGTACGTACGTCATTTCGTTTTACCTTGGTCGGCGGGACATTCGGGAACGCGAGTTATTACGATTATTATCAACGGCACTTTACTGCGCTGTGCACCGTGATGGTATAGCCGCGCGTACACGCGGGACGCGAGTGTGTAATAATAATAATATAATGGGTACAGCGCCGACGGGTCGACCGATTTTGGCGATGATGCCGCGGCCGTACCGGTGCCCATATTGTACGGTGTTATGGGTCGTAAACACGTAACACGCATTAGAACAAATCAAAATACGCCACATGACAACGTGACGTGGAAACGTATGTAAAAACAAAAAAAAAAAAAAAAAATAAAAAACCATAATTGCGTTAGTAAAAAACTAGACTGTCCGGCCGTACCTACAGGGTGTCACAGAGGCTAAACTACATACGCCAGTATGTTTTTCCGCACGCTTCGTATGCTACCGCGCTACATTGTCAGAGGTGCAACGTCGTTCGCCGCCCGCGGTGGAACGATTTCGGTTTCGACCGGTGATGGCGGGGGGGGGGAATTTTCGATCGGCCCACCGACGAAAAAATCACCGACGTTATTTCGGAATCGTTACGAATCTCTATAAAGACAGGTATATTTGTGTGGATGCGAGTAGATCGACGGACATTTTTATAAAGACGTCAATTTAGATCGGCCCGGAGGCGTTAACCCGGTTACACAGTAGAAGCCGCTTATTAGGAACGCTTCGGGACCGAGGTGAAACGTGTCAGTTAACCGATTGTTACTAATAAACGATTGGTTTTAATATACGGCCGGTCCGTCCCTATACATTTTGTTTCAATAACGCGATTGTATCAATTATCCGTGTTCCTAATAAGCGGCTTCTACTGTAATTCTCTCTTTTTTTTTTTTTGTATACATTAACTCAAAACGATTTTTTAAAAAAAAAAAAAAACACACACAACTTAGTACCAGTACAATTTACTCAACAGAGATAAACATGAATTACACATAAGACGGACACGGTCAGTCGCGACCCGGTTTTGATTCTTCGTTTAATGATATGAATTAAACGTCGATAATAAAAGTACCATTTATCTATTCTATGCCTTCATGGCGTCTTTGAAACGATATGTTATAACTGACAATGATGTTACACGAGTTAACTTGTTGTTGTTGTTTAAAACTTTAAGAAAAATGCACTTTAGAATTTTTTTATTTTTTTTTCTCCAATAATAATAATGATTATGCGCGAAACAAACGTAAAACTAAAAAACTACACGAATAAACGTCACAATATAGCAGCCGCGCACTTTTCAATTTCGTGCTGCACACCAGAAATTTCGCATCGCCCAAGCGTGTCGTAGCGCCGCACGCAATTTCAATCCCCGGGGTGTGACACGATCATCCGACACAAATGTTATACAATTCGAATTCGTCCGTTCGATATGTTCGTACTTGCAATCAGTTCTCGAGACATCGTACCATCTGTGATCACTACGTATATTATTAATTTATTTCAAACGGACCGGCCGTTACGTTATTGTCGCGGACCCGGACACACGAACATAAGGTTCGGTCGCTTATCGGACTCGAAATCACTCGGAACGGTCCGGACGTACCTAAATGCTTTCTACGCATTCTACGCTTCGCCTGCAAGGTCCATCCGGTTATAAGACTCATTTTGTGCCGGTCCCAAAGCGCGTCTTATAAGCGGCGTCCGATGTATTCACGATAACGACGGATCCCGTCGGAAGTCTCTGCGATTTTTTTTTTTTTTTTTTATGAAAACTACAGTAATCTTTAACGAAATAATTGTTTTCCGTAGAAAAATCGACGCGCGTAGATTGACATTGTTTTAATACGCTGGCAACGAACACTGTCGTGGACTTCAACGCGTTGTGGAAAATTAACGATTCGTCATTTTTAGCGAATACTCGTAACGCCGAGATTCCGTTTCGAAATCTTTAATAACAAATGGCAGCTGTCTCGGATTTTTTTAAAACGATTTTTTATTTTTGCTTGAAATAAAAACACACGGACATGTTTCGCACGGCGGGCGGGACCAATGTCGTAGGGGAGAAGTAGTTGGAAAGGTAGGATTTATAGGGGAATTTAATGTTAATCTGTACGCAACGGTTAATCATTTCTAACAAAAAACGATTCTGAGCGGAGTTCGTTAATAAGTGTTTTAAAAGGCCGTAATTATTACGGTTTGAGAATAATACGTTTCGTACATTTTCTCGGTTAAAATCTTTTCATTAGGAAAACCACTGGGAAAATCAAAAAAAACGACATCCCTAATTGACCACCACAGTCAGATTTTTTTTCGGTAAAAAAATGCTATACTTTGAAACTGGAGCAAAATTTTCGGTGTAAAAGTTGTCCGATAATAAAAATTAACGAACGGAACGAAAGTTATTTCAGGTTTCACGGCTCGTCCGTCGAGTAACACGCAGCGGTCCAGTACAATCTTCGTACCCCGTTTCGAAATATTCCATTAAGTCGACTATAATGTCATAATATAATTATAATCTACGTTATTATCGCGTCATCTAAGTGCACACGCGGCGGTTTTTTCCCCCAGAGATTTTTTCCCGCTCCGCCGAAGCGTTAAAAACAATAATCAGGTATGATAATATTATAATTATAAATACACTGCATATACACGACACACGTGTATTACGGGCATTTTTCCATTATGGCCGAACCGCAATCAATCTCCGCGCGGTGTCGTTTTTTTTTTTTGAGTAAAACCAATTTTTTTCTCTAACCTCGATAATTATACTGCGGGTATTATAGAAATACGTTTGAGTGTCGAACGCTCAGATATTCGAACCCTATCCACGTTTCGCGTTAAACGTGTCGGGTTTTTAACGCTTCTTATCGTTCACTATCTCTTATCTATTTAGACGCTCTGCATTGGGTGCAAATATTACGCACCGTATCGGATAGCTTCATATGATTTTTTTTTCACCCCAGCTTTGTGCGTAGACAAATCTGCAGTTTTATTCAGTTTTGCAATGGATATTTTTTTAAAATACTATTTTATAAACATATTCGATGGTTGATTTTCATTATTTCGTTTTATTTTAAAAATAAAATAACTTTGGTTTCTGTAAACAAATTTTCTACCAGAAATTTTGCTCCGATTTTCAAGCGTAGCACCTTTTCTGAAAGGAGACTTTTGTGAGGTGGTAGATTTCCCAGGTTTCGATTTTCCCAAAGGTTTTCATAATAAATGAGAAAAACCGGGTAGAAACAAAAGAAAAACGAGGAAATTTACAAAATGTATTATTTTCAAATTGCACATTTTACAGCCTTTCAAAACATGTATAACCGGAATTCGGTAATACATGCTCAGAGTCGTTTTTTTGTTAGAAATGATTAACCGTCACGTACAGATATATGTATAAAACTTCCATTCTACCTTCCCGACTTCTCACCTACAACATTGGCCCACCCATCGTGCGAAGTATTTCTGTTTTTTTTTTTTTTGAAACGAAACTTCTCCGAACTACTATAATATGAAGGGGACATTTTCGAATTTGTTTTAATTGTTATGTAAGCCAAGAATACTTGCATGGTGAACAAATAAATAAGATGGAAACATACTCGTATGTATGTTGTTTCGTTTGAAGTAACCCAATTAAAAAATTATGTACACGGACATTTTTAAAGACCCTATCACAAGGTACACTCGGTTGGGCATTACTTGGGACATTAATATAAAACGCTCTTATATTTAACTTGTAAATGATTACTTGGGACACAATTGTTTTTTAAAATGTCCAGGTATTTTTTTATTATGCAATTATACAATATGGCTTGTATTGATATAATATTCTGCCGGGCTTTTTCAAAAGTGTTTGAGTGTGTTAACTAACAACATTTGTCAGTAATAAGGATGGCATAATTTAAAATTTCTTAACTGTGGCTCATATTACTCTCATGTCCCGGATAGCCCGGGCTTACGGTATCCACTATCCTGTAATCAGATTTAAATGCTCATTTTCATAGTAGATTGAAATTTGATTTATAAATGACTTGAACAAAATTATATAAATTAAAAATTCATCTTGTGTTATTTTATCGTGCAGGAAACACGTTGCGTAATACGATTCGGTGTAACCCAAACGGCTCCCGTCCATTGTTTGATTATTCCCCAACGGTTCTCTTCGAAAAAAGTTTTATGAATAAGTAAATTCCCAAAAGGCTCCGGTATTCGACGGCGAAAAAAAAAGGGGGTTAGAGTCACGAACTTTTAAATAGGGTTGCTAGTAATTCAACAGTAAATTAAAAAGTTATATAGGTACAGCGTACATTGTTCTGTCTGTGACGTGTGTGACGCTGCGCGATACGGGGCAGACAGCGGCCGTGTCATATTTTATTTGTATCTTACAAAAACCATAGCCATCGGTAAACATAAATGGATGCAGATTCCATTTGTGTCTAATTCAGATTCGTTCGTCGGGACTTACATCTGTCGTCGCATCAATTAAATTTAGAAACAAAAAAGATTCCGAAGTTGGAAAAACACTGAAACACCTATTTGACGTTGTTCCTAACCCGTCGTCGTCAGCAGTAGCGTATATCCAAAGAAAAATTGGTGTTGCTCAAATAATTTTAGGTGACCTACCCCTTATCATATTTCTATTCCTACTGATAAAATGTCGCTAAAACGTATTCCATTTATCATTAATTCGCTATTGTATTTCTAACGAATCCCGCCCACCCATTTTTAAGGTGTTACTTGAGCAACGCCCGTACCGTAGCACGTTACACGCCACTGACCGACCGTCAAAAGTCTCGGATTGGTTTACAGACGATTTAATGGCTATCGAACCGAAAGACGATAACACAGACAAGGTTTTTGATTGCATTACTGAACATTGCTTAATGCCGGATAGTCGTTTCTCGCCTCGAATACGTGCTTTGGGGAAATCCAACACCGTTCATTTCAACATTTTTAAGGTTATTGAAATACTGACCGAAATACGATCCGAGACGAAAATAAAACCTCGCATAGACATGGAAATATACCTAGCGCCAAATCAAACAAATAACAGTAGTTCGTGGGGGGCGGCCAACGTTGATGAATTCGTATTTAATACAATAAATCGACTGAATAATAACATAAAACAAGTATCTCAAAAAACTTACTTTTAGCCTGAAATTCAAAATGACAATACGAATCGACGAAAACACACACTTATAAAACGTATGATTTTAGATTCTGAGTGGATCGAGGGATGTATTGGTTTTACAATGATGTTTGGTTTTTTTTTTTTTTGTGTGTGTGTGAACGCTTTTTCTTCCAGAAAGCATACTCCGATATCGAGTACAGCACCTTTTCTGAAAGAAAATGTTCTCTGGGTGCTACGTTAAAGAGATCATTTTTTAAATTTTCATTAATATTCGAGTTAGTGAGGAAATCTTGGTTCTTTAGATTAAAAAAGATTGAACGGTTAAAAATAAAGTTGTCATTGGCGACCGTTTTTATTTGTTTTTTTTTTTTTGTTTTCTAAAGTTTTTGTTACTTTAAATCTCTTTAAACAATCATTTGTGTCGTGGAAACGCACACTGTTGTAATCATTTTACAATAATAATACGACATATTATTTATTTACCATAATATGACATATATGACAAAGCAACGCTATCAACTGAACTTCGCTCAGAATCGGTTTTTCGTTGGCAATGGTCCATCGTTGATGTACGTTAAACTCTCGTCCGTATCCTATCCTCTCAACTTCCCGCCTACAAAAGTGGCTGCGCCCAAGTGCGAAGCATGTCCGTCCTTTTGTTTTTTGTTTTTTTTTTTTTTTCAATCGAACTTTAAACTGACGGGAGCCAAACGAGCTACAGCGGGCGCGATCGGACTCTCACCCGGCAACGCACGTAAAGAGAACAAATTTTTACTCTGAGGATCAAAATAAATTCTCGCTCGCGGGACACCTCCGACAACGACGGGACGTTCCGTTACAATCTATTGTAGCGGGGGCGACCCGCCGCGGCCGGCCAACGCGTTTCCGCGGCGGTTCTCCCCGGCGGCGCGGACGCATTAGCGAATAATTGATTCCGACTTTGCGATCGACTCCTCTGGACCCGTCCACGGCCGACCGGCCCCGGGCCACGGCCCGCGCGTTACACGGCCGTCGCGACATTGAACGCCTCATCCTGCTCGCGGGCAGAGCCCGTAAACGCGCCGCTGCGACGCGGGGCGCAGCGTACGGTAAAACGCGTAATACAATCACGTCGACGGACCCGACGACAGGGGCGACGACGGCGGCGGCGACGGCAACACCGAGACGTTGCGTCCGTGAACAAGCGTCACGTCGCCCCGTCCGAAAACAATAATATCACGCGGGATTGTGACGACGCGCCGTCGTGAATATTCATAACGCGCCGCGGACAAGGCAATCGACGATCAACGGTCCGGGAAGCGGTCGGTCCGATCCGAAGGTTTTCGCCGTTTTCGCCCGTCGCAGTGATATTGTTATTGTTGCTGTGCGTGTCGCGAAGGGGGAATGATGAAAAAAAAAAAAAAAAAAAAAA
>CABPRJ010000964.1:689626-702503 GCA_902439185.1 Cinara cedri | reverse complement strand
GTTTTTTTTTTTTTTTTCTCTCTCGACAATAAAACCGCGCCGCCGCCGCCGCCGCCGTCCGCGAAACCGAAAGTGCTGGCGCGCGCTCGCGGCGTACGCGGGCCGCTCGTCAACAGCAATAGCAAACGTTACGGACGTCGGCGTCGTCCAATACGAACATAATTACGGAAACTGACGTCAGCCAATGCGATCGCGCGGCTCGCCCGCGCCCGCGAAACCCAAGGCGATCCGAGCCGTGTTGAGGACGTTATGGGGACTCCGCCACTCCGGCGGTGACGATCCGTAGACCGTGTTCGAATATTCGTTACAAAACGGCGTGATGCGCATCGCGACGGTGTCATCGTTACGCCGGCGTCGTGTGCGCGAAATCGGGTGGTGGAGGGGGGGGGGGGGGTGATAGGGGAAGGCCGTCGTGCGGCGGAAAAACCGCGGGGGCGGGGAGGTCCGGTCCGGTAATCTGTCCTCCTCCCCCCTCCCCTCCGTCCCGGAGAAACGCACGGTTTCGTGTTTTTGTATTTGGTTTTGCGATGCTCTCGGGACGTTCGTTTTTTACACCACGCAACGACAATGTGTACAATAATACAATAATGATTATTACCGTCGTTATTCTTCGAATGGGCATAGAAAAAAAATCGAATTTATATTGTTGTCGTCTGTACGCCCTACCGGAAACAAATAGATCGATAACTGACAGATTGATTATCCGAAAAAAACCGCTGCTCGTACACGCTCTATAGTCGCGTCTCGTTAGGTAAAAAAAAAAAAAAGAAAAAAACGACTGGATCCATAGATACATACGATGACAGAACAGTGAAAACCCCGTGAACCGACATTACGGTTTTTCGCGTTTCACTGCGGTGCGCGGTTTTAGATTCCGAGCGCGGCGATCGGAACTATTGGCTTTACTAAGACGTTTATTTTTACTTTTTTTTTTTTTTCCTAGTGAACTTGCTCCGACATCTACGTGTAACACTTTTTCTGAAAGCTCGAGTCGTCTAGATGGCACGTCAAAGATGTTGTTTTTTGATTTTCGACGCCGTTTTTTAAATAAAAACATTTAAGTGGGAAAAACGTGGGAAAACGTACAATTCCACGATTTCATTATTTTATAAAAACACGGACGACGTTTTCTACCGGAAATTCTACCGGATTTTATCGAAAAATCACAAAATACCTTTTTTGTTGTTTTTTTTTTTTTTAATTTCTAACGGTACCGTCGCGAAAACGTTTGAGCTTTTAAGGAGTTTTAATTTGTTTGTAGTTCTTTTGCCGTAATTCGGTTATAAATACACGTAGAGACTTGAAACTTGGTGATTATACTCATATTGGACTTGCCTAGAGGTGGTAAAATGTTCAAAATGATCGGATGACATTTTTAAAATCGTAAAAAACCGTGGCATTTTCAACTTTTAATTCAAACGATTACCAACAACTAATTTTCACCGGAAATTCACGCTCATAATCGTTTTTCATTATCAATAATTTATCGTCGTGTACAAATATAAATTAATAGTTACTCTATAGCTGCGAAACTTTTCAGTTTTCCGGCTACAACAATGGCCCACCAATCTGCAGTATTGTGGAGCGCATACGAGTAAACGTATTTAATTATACCTATTTGAATACGTATTCCGAATATTTCTGTAAAAATGACCTGTTGTACTGTGTTCGAAATATTTTTCAAAATTATCTGTATTCGAAATCGAACACTATTTTCAAAATACGTTTACAATCATAAAACCCGTTTTTCATATTGCAACACGACACGAGCATTAAAATGAATAACGAAATTATTCGCGACAAAGTTGATCAATTAATTTGTATTATTCAAAAATCATCGTTCGGAAGGGAATAATCCGCCGAGCCGTAGCCGTACCTAATATCGTCATCGGCACCCGTGCGATTATAAATATTAATTAGTCGGATTTATAAACGTTAATTAATGTGTTTAAATGAAAATCGTCGTTCGCAAAGTTATCGAACACGAGTTTCGATTGTAAAATTATCGATTACGAAACCTACGCCTACAATCACTTAGTCGATACTGGTTATTGTTAATTACTCGGCCGGCGCATTTAACGTTGCGCAGTTTTCGAAAATCGGCGGCCGTTATTGCTGCGGGTACGGGAGATTTAATAAGCGCGATATCAATGGTTGTTCGAAAAACGCCGATTTGTAGTGTTTTTAGATTTTCAAAAAGTGTGTGAAAATTAAAAAAAAACCTACTCATAATGGATGACCGACGATCGTTTTCCAATTGCGCGTGTAGTCTATTGGCCGCGCGGTTCAAACGCGGCCGCCATAACGATACAAAATATTCAATTATTATAACTATTGATTTGAAAAAAAAAAAAAAAAAAATTGTTTTCCCTCTCCGCCGATGTGTTTCCAAATAACATCGAACATAGGACTCAATATCATTCAACGTGGTTTGTTTTTTTTTTTTTATTGTTTTCTCTTATCGTCTCTCGGTCTACTGTATTTATTTAACGGCAACGGTCGCATTCAATGCGTATTCGTTTGCGCGCGCGTTAATAATGACGTTATATAGTTTTGGCTAGGAAACTTTGAACAATCCGTTGGATATTTAACATTTTTTTCGTGCATATTTTACAATTCTTTATCCCCTTTAACTGCCGAGCCCTGTTTACATTATATTTTTAACATTGAAATAACGAATAAAAATAATTGCGTCAGTCGACCAAAAAAAAAAACAACTGTTTAATATGTAAAATTGCCTATAAAAATATACATCAATTTTCGTTGGTATTACAACAAGTTCGGCCGGGGCGTTTGTACAGTATCGAGTAGTTTTCAGAACCGAGAATACCCGTTGCCGGTTAACGACACGGAATAGCATTTAACGAATCGAACAAATTCGCATTTTATTGCACTAAACGGTAATTGTAATATAAAACCATAACGTGCCAACGATTCTCTGGGCCAACGGGATATGGTTTTACGTTTTTTTTTTCTTTTTCTAAGTAATTGAAAGTATTTCTAAATAGTTTTCAAAAGTATCTGTGTCCGTATAAGAATAAGTTTCGGCAAAGTAGGTATAGGTAAATAATATGTCGTTTATTGTATGCAATATTCCCACTCGAGACTGTTAAAACGATCGCGAGAATCCGTTTATGCCACAGCGCCATAGTTACGATTGCATGACACCCAACGGGGTCAATTACTATATTCATATACAATTAACTCCTGCCCCTTTTCTGCGCCAAATTTTCGCCAATTTTCGAAATTTTCATTTCGTTAATGTAAAAATGTATTTTTTCGGATCTTCCTTGTGAAACATTATTTAACAAAAAAAAAAAAAAACCGTTGATTTATTTAATTAATAAAAAAAACGATACGAGCAGTTTTCAATTTTCTTTACACGTATATATGGTACGGGGTAAAAACTAGAAAAGTCACTTTTTTTTTTTTCAAACTGAAAATATCTTGTTTGTAATATTAAACTTTCAAATGTAGTAACTACATCATAATTGTATCATATTACATTATTAACCATAGATACAGCCGTGTATTAACCGAATACTTACTTGGTTATAAATTGTCCATCTGTTTTTTTTTTCCTGTAGGTCTTTAGGCATTCATTACTTTCGACCGATTTGGTTTTTCGCCGTTTCAATCACATAAAAAATACGGCACGTCAATACAAACTATTTGATACCGACTTTGCCATTTTGGGGAAAAAAAAAATAGTGACTTTTCTGATTTTATCCCCGTACCCTTCATACATACACGTGATCTATTTACTACCCCGCTTCGCCCTACTCGTAAACATTTAAAAATAATATTCAATACTATCGGAATACACTTTATAAAAAAAGAAAAAAGAAAAAAAAAGCGTCTTGCACAAGTCTATGCGGCAGTATCGGCATTTGTTTGTTACAACGCTACGCTATACGTCGCCACGAGAAATCGGATTTTGCTTTTTTTTTTTTTTTTTCGCAACAGTAATTATTATATTGTTTATGCGGCTCGATACGAGTTTATTATTGGCAGCGAACAGATTTCACGCGATAAAGCCACGCGGAAACGGATACTACGGCGGCACCCCGGGGCCCGGAAGAATGTTTTTTAAATTATTATTATCGTTGTCGGGTCGGTACAATATAATTATATAATATTAATACAACCGAAATGTTTTCATTCAATACGCATAGGGTCAAGTGTTTTAATAATTATACGCGGATTAAAATTAATATTACAACGATCGAATGAAATATCCGCAAAAAAAATAAAAAAAAAATACTTCGCGTGTGGATGCCGCATTGTAGGTGGGAAGTTTGGAAGGTAGACTACAGTTGGGAATTTAATGTATATCTGTCAACGACGATAAACCATTGCCAGCGAAAAAATCGATGTATTATGGTATTATGTCATATCGTGGTAAAACGATTAAAACAATGCGCCCGTTTCCGTGACAACAGTGATTGTTTAAAAAAATATCAAATTAATGAAAACTTAATAATAACGAAAAATATATACAAAAACGGCTGCCAATAACAACATTATTTTTAATCTTTCGATCTTTATCAACTTTAAACGACCGAAGATTTCTTCATTATCTCGAATATTCATGTGAATTTCAATAAATAACCACTCTAAAGTACCACTCGGAGAAAATTTCCTTTCAGAATAGGTGCTATACTCGATAATCGAAGTGTGCTTTCTTCTGATAGAAAAAGTATTCGCATAAAAATTAAAAAATTTAAAAAAAAACATCGTTGTAAAACGTATACATTCCTCGGTCCGTTCATAATATAAAAGGTATAAGCAAAAATATTGTAGTACACCGCTCGTCCAAACCGATCGGTATTATATGATACATCCGCGGTTCGACGAACGGTCGGGAATTTCGTGTAAACCTAAACGGTAATATTTTACGTCGCGCGCGCGCGTGAAAAACTCCGAACCTCCGAAAACTGTGAAAATATTCGAAAAAATTACCTTTGTATTTAAAACAGTTATTGTTCGCGCGTCGTGTCGGCGTATTGTGTTTATTTAATAAAAAAAAACGTTCCGTACTTTTTGTCGAAAATTCGTGTTGATAGTGCACTTAGATTCTTAGGACGAAGCGAAAAGTGTATTGAAATTTCACAATACCATAGTACATTTTTATCTTTTCAACCTTTGAATTATTCAATATCTGTAAACAATTTGTCTATACCAGAAATCTTACTCGAATCGGAAACTTTATAGGAAGTTGTCTTGTAACATTTTTTTTTTTTTTTCACCTAGTCGGCGTTGTAATACATTGAATAACATGCAATTTTTCGTGCACATTTTTATCGATTTTTGGGTTCATAGCATACGGGACAATATTGCGATTGACGATATTCTGCTCAGAATCGTTTTTCCGTCAGCGACAGTATAATTTACCGTTACGTTCCTACACTCCTCCTGACCCAGCGACACACCCGTCGGCGGCATAATCGGCATTCTTTAAAAAAACAAAACATATTCATAACGAAAATCGTTAAAACACGACTTTATAATACATGTTACTATAAGTATATAGGTGCGTTAATGGGTTGTTTTTGTACGCGCAGAAAACGACCAACGATAATAATAACAAAATGTCCGACGATCAACAAATACGCGTATAAAAACACGCAAGGTCAGATTCCCCGTGCCGATTATAATGGTACAGCGGTTTATTTTTTAAAGAATAAATATTTCATTATTTTTCTTTCATTTTTTTTCTTCTTTTTTTTCTTGAAATTGTTTTCGAAAATCCATCGACGTTCATTTGAAATGGCAATAAATATTATATATGTACTCGCTGTACATTCCAGGACTCAACGACCCGATATAGTGTTTTACAGTCGAATTGAGTTCCGAAATTAAGCGGTGCCGACTGAATTTCCATAGGATTCGTCGTTCTTATGTGTCGTTCTTGTTTATCGTAAAACGATAAATAACTACCGATTGTTATACTCCCGAAAAACCGGCGAAATTTGAACGTAAAACTTGTAAGTGCGGGAATCGAAAGCCGAAACCTTCAAAAGGCATAGTAACGCGCCATCGTACGTAACGCACAGACAAAACGCCCCTGACTTCGTTCGGGAGGTGCGTTCAAAATTAAAAAATAAAAAAACCTCGTCCCACAACAACGCGGTGTATTTTATAATAAAATTGAACTTAAGTGCTTAAAACGCACTTTAATCCGTCCGTAAAACGAATATATATAATTTCCGAGTTTGAATTTTTTTTGGTCCAGAAGACGTCGTTGAATGTGCCGCAAAGTAACGAGTAAAATATATGCGGGTGCCGTGTAAGACAGACACAATACGACGTACTTGTTCTCGATCCCCTCAGCATTGGAATTTTCCCAATTTTTTCGGACAAATATTTAGAAAATTCCAATGTGCAGGTGGGGTTGGGAACACATGCGTCACAATACGAGTACGGTTTCTATATTTCCGACGAAAAAATTGCCGATTATCGTATCATAGGCGGGTAACAGTCGCCAATCACGTTGAATCACCTCGTCCTCGACGGAGCGTAACGAATATTATCGCACGAGTTTTTTTTTTTTGAAAATGGCGTCTCACGCACGACTATAAACACCTCCACTACGCTTCGTGAAGGATATTTACGAGACCTCGCCGTGCGCATAGTGTGTATTTATAATATATAAGTACTACCCGACCTACCGGTACGATTTTTACGACTGTCGTCAAATTTTAAACCAAAAACGCTTGTTAAAAACAAAAAAAAAAAAACACTACTCTAAATTACGTTCGATAAAAACACGACTCGTGATGGACGTCGTGTTAAATTTTCAAACGGTTCCGATCGGCTAACTTAATTTTATCCGCACGAAACCGAAATACAACAAAATACAATTCTCGATTTTCCCTATGGATTTTTTATTTTAAAGTCGAAAAATTACCTCTTTGAACTATGTTCCGAAATGCTACGAAAAAATGTCTATTGTAATTTTTTGGTTGGAAAAATAACTAACAGACTGAACGAAAAAATCGCACGTTATAGTAAAACAAATAATGTTTCCTGTAATAATGTATTCCTCCCTTGGATAAGAAACTGTAAAAAAAAAAAAAAACTGCAATAAACGTGATAATAATATATAATAATACATGGGCGGTAGTACTAGTAATAGGTAGTAACTGAATATATTATAAAAATACTTTTTTTTCGTACGTATTCGATATTGTATTCCGAACGGTGTTAAAAATATTTTTGTAATTTTCGTTTCAATATTTTACCTGCTACAAGGCTTTGTTTGTTTTTACTATCTCGGACGTCATATAAAAATGATCAGATTTTTTCCGCAAATTATTCCGAACGACGCGAAATATCCGCTCGGCGGTACTATTGAGTGGTGAAAACATTTTGTTTAAAACCCCCGAAAATTAGGCCTCCGCTCTTTATTTTCGATAAATTTATCATTATCTATTACTGATGAGACCGAATTTGTATGTATTTAAAAAGCACAATAATTTTTGATTATTACATTTATTTATTTATTGTATAAAGTTATAGAATCACATTATTAATGATGAAAAAAAAAAAACAAAAATAAACTACAATATATTTTCTGATTGTGGTGAAAAAATATACAATTTAATCGATATTGGAAAAACAATAAGTAACGATATAATATTATGTTCCATGTTTATCTCAGTTAAATTGTAAAGACGGTTAGTGAGAATGCGCGATTGGTCGGCAGAAAAACTTCGTTCCACATCAACGCTTGTCATGGGCGCGTGTTTAAAACTCGACGTTTCCGGGGGAAAATGTTTGATAGAAGCACTCTTGAAGTCGACACAACCCCGCCTCTTGGTGTATTTTAGAAATTTCTTTGAAAATTATTAAGATCGTTTATTTTTAATACATTATCGTACACAGTGCTCAAATTGATGAGAGGGGGGGGGGGTACGAAGAGAAACGGAGCTCCTCTATAATTTTATTTACATTTTTTTTGCGTAGCCCAACTTTGTTTTTTTACTGGAACGGGGGAACGGCACAAACTAATGTCCGAAATAATTTTTATTAAAATGTGGATTTCAATTGTTGACAATTAAATAACAAATTTACATACATTATCCACAAAAAAGCGAAAACAAAAAAAAAAAAAAAAAATGGTAAAATATTGTCATCAGAATACAATATTCATATAGTTTTTATTTTCTACTGCAACACGTAGGACGTAGGTACTAGGGCTTACGATTTCCTACGGGTATTTAAAATACACGGGTACACGGACGGACGTGTGATAAACCGTGTATTTGAGTAGAATTAAATAATATAATAATAAATTGATTTCATTTACTATCGTTTATTTCTACCAAGAAATTATTTATTTATATATTTACTAATGAATATTAACCATTTAATAATTTTTGTTTTTAAATTTTTTAATATTTAATTATTTAATAACGCAAGCGATTTTGACATTGGCCGTTGCAAGATCACGTCGTCCAGTGACGTAGCATATCAATATTCACACTCAATGGCATAATTTTAAGTCAAATAAAATCATCTGTCCAGCGTATACAGTAGTAAATATTACATGGGATAAAAGGTTTTTTTTTTTTTTCATTTATAATATCATAATGCAAACGGCTATTTATTCGTGATAACATTAATCTATATTGTGGAAATCGACTTCATTTACAAAAATAATATTACACAATTATAATAGTGAATCGCGTGTAACAGTAAATGCACGTGCGTTATTGAATACACGGATTGAATGCACGTGTTTCATAATTACGCGTGTACCCGTGCATTCGAGTACACGTGAAATCGTTAGCCCCCTAGTAGGTACTGCTGTCGAATTATAATTGGAATTTCATCATTCAAAGCCGAACGGTGGTATTCGAAACGCTGGTAAGGCGGAACGGGAGGCGGGGGCGAAGCCCCGAACGGGGTCCGCGTTAAGTGACTGTGCGAACGCGGAACGCGGTTTTCCAGATCGTTGGACCGAGCTCCTCCGATTAAATTTTCGCCGATTCGAGCGCCGATTATACATATCGATGATCTGTCCGTCTACTCTGTGCAAACCAACGTTCGGAACATTCGAATCTACACGGAATACTCGACAGAGGTGCGGTTTAGCCCCAGTCCGGATATACCTGTTGTGCCCGTACACGGTATTATTATTATACCGCCGCGGGTTACCGCTTTGAGAGCATAACAGTGTGTGTGTGTGTGTGTTTGTGTTTATTTTTGTTTTTTTTTTTGTTTTCGCGAAAAACTATAACCGCGAAACGCGATATAGTTCTGTAATTCGGTTTCGCGAGGGCACTTATTCGGCCTCTCCGTCATAATATTTACACGGTGTACGCCTTGTGTACTCGTAACGTTAAGGTTATCGGCTCCGCGCGCGGAATCGCGAATGATATTATTTATTTATTTTTTTTTTCCGAATACAATATCGTAATACGCGCTTTTTTTTTTTTTTTCTCTCTTCTATTTTTCCTTCGCACGTCGAACATCCATCGTGCAAACGATGGTAACGTGATGGTGCGTACGCCCGTATGTTTACGCGCGGGCGCCGCGATCATAAATTTAAACACCGTGGAAATAAAATAATACAATAATAATATCCGCCGAGGTCGTTAAAAGCGATTTTAATTACTGTGTTGAAACTATCGAGTGTCGAACCGACGACCGCGATGACGCGGGCACGCGCATACGATAACAACACTTGTAATATACTACACCGGTATTAATAAAAAAAAAAATTAAATAAAAAAAAAAAGTACAATAATACACCTCTATCCAATCGGAACCGAAATCGGCGCGCACATAATCGCGTACACGGGTATTGCCGCCCGCAGTAAAACTGTAACCATTATACCACCGTAATGACAATATTATTTGTCTGCTAATCCGGTCGTGAAAAATTCGCGTTTCGCAATTTTGATTATTGTTTTATTATTATTGTTATTATTTTATATTTTTTTTTTTTAGCTCATTAATACCACTCGTACGTACGTCGTAGGCGTTTTATTGTCGGCGCGGTGCGTGTTAATATCTAAATCGTGTGCAGCGTGTTATTGCGTATATAACGGTGGGAAAAACGGTGGGATTTACCGGAGTTGTCGGTAACCCGTAAACGTATGACGCGTGCGTCTTTCAGAAAATACAAAATAGATTTAAAAAAAAAAAAAAAAGAAGACTCGGACATACTTTTCACGGTATGCGGAGCCACTGTTGTAGGCGACGAGTCGGGAACGTATAGGATGTAGAAAGGATAACGTATAATGACGATGTGTACGTTCTTTGCTAGCGAATACGATTCTGAGCGGAGTTCGGTTTTTACGCGTTTTAAAAGGCCGTAATATTTACGATTTGAAAATAATATACATTTTGTAAATTTTCCCGTTTTTCCCAATTAATTACGAAAGCAATTGGGAAAATCAAAAAGTTAACTGCTTAAAGTGTCTTCCCAGTCGGATTTCCTTTCGGAAAAAGTGCTATACTTTGCAATCGGAGCAAAATTGCTAGTAGAAACCAATACTACATTACAAAATTTACTTAATTCGAAAAATCGAATTTTAAAAAAATTGGAGATTTCTATGCTTTGATGTCCGAAACCCAGATTACCGGATATTCCTGATTTATATCACACCACTATAGTACCTATATAGAATCCGGTCACAGAGCGGCGTATTCGCATTTTTCGTCCTCGTACAAAATCACATTCAGGCCGATTCGACGAGTCGCACCAAAATATCTGAATAAAAAAAACATAAGCAGAATAACGGAAATTTAGCTAGTGAAAATGCTCCGACTTTTTCGCGTTGTAACACCCGGATTTTTCATCTGACAGTACTTTATTAAGAACAATATTCGAAATCCTTATTATTTATTTCCGAAAATTTGCTTTGACGTGTTTAGATATTTTTTTTTTTTAGGTTTTTTCTCGGAACACACTTTTTCGGTTAAGAAATTAAATCATTCGGGAGGTATACTAAAAAATGTGGGATTTGATTTTTCGCCCGGGAGTATTTCATTTTGATAAAATATTTCTGCATTTCCAAAAGTTTTAAAAACAATTTAAAAATCGAATGAATTTCGACATGTCGTCGATTGTATTGTTGTATTGTATTGTACTTTGGCAACGGGATTAAAAACCGACAAATGTAATTCCGCTCAGGATCGTTTTTTTTATTCACAATGATTTATTCTTGCGTACAGTATATTAACTGTATCACCCTGTGTATCGAATATCTTTCAAATTAATCGTCTTCTTATTGTTTTTTATTTTCATTTTTGTTTCAGAGATCGACAATGTATAGGAAAACGGTGACTGCAGAAATCCTCCTTAAATTGGGAAGATTGCGTGTAGTAAGGGGCGCAGACACAATGGACGCTGGTAGAATATTGCAGTGTAGCGAAGCGGCAGAAGCCGAGGGATAAACCGAGGAAATATGGTTGAAGAATTGGTCTTTCATTCCTGTCGAAAATAAAAAAAAAAAACGCATTTACATACACATCCAAAAAACCGTTTTTGGTTTTTACGATAACGCAATAATAATATAGTGAAACCAGGCAAACACGGGTGTGCGGGATATTACGAATCTACTGAAAAAAGTTTTTTCGTATTGTGCATTTTATTTTTTTTTATTTTGTTAAATGTATTAAATTACTATAAATAAAAAAATAAAACACCCGTGTAAACTTTGCCCGCCATTTTTTCCTCGCCTGTTTTGTATTGTAGACATAATGTTTTTCAAATAAAAAATAACTACACCAAACGCGCAACACTATGTAATATAATACCATGCGATATTCCATATAATTTCACCCTTAACATGTTGGTGGTAGGGTTTAGATGGTTGAAACCCTCCAAAAGGCACTAAACGCAATTCGGAGGTGCACTTAAGTTCATCTCCGTGGCCGCATTTAGAAAAATCTGATGTTGCCAAAAGGGAATATGCCACTGTGATAAGTCGGAGGTTCGGGAAAGTAAAATACTTAACAGATTAAAATTGTTTAATGTCAAATGCCCATACAAGTAGTTGAAAATCGCCAGAATGGTCGGTACATTTATAATGCGTCTAGAAAAGGCTGATTTAAGTATTGCATTAAGAAAATGTCAAGTCT
Source organism: Cinara cedri (assembly GCA_902439185.1). Lineage (NCBI taxonomy): Eukaryota > Metazoa > Arthropoda > Insecta > Hemiptera > Aphididae > Cinara > Cinara cedri. The sequence goes on along the minus strand of CABPRJ010000964.1, from coordinate 690,407 downwards.
CTACGGTTATTGTTTAACCGAATCACAGAAAAATGTTAAAAAAACAATTAAAGTCACTACCATTATTTCCGTCGAATTTCCCGTTTCTCCCGGTCATTAAGATTATTAAGATAACTACGAGGAAAAACGAAAATTGAGATCAATATTGTTTCGGCCCCTCGAAAATCGAACACAAGGTCACACCGTGAGTCGCGATCAATGGTAAAATAAACAAGATTTTACGGTATTTACTAGTTTAACTTGAAACCCTTATAAGGTTTTAAGTTCAAACGTTTAATGAAAATGCATTTTTGATAAGCGAACTGCGTGCCGTTACGCGCGTTCCGTTTCAGACGGACAGTAGGGGCACGCTAAAATCTCTGAAATGTCGTCCCCTCCAGCCGCCTCCCCCCCAACCGATTCGAGCGCCGTAGTATACCGACCTGTACGGCCGCCCCTGCGTGGATTCGTAATCAAAACGTGAGGTCGTCGTCGAAACGCCCCACTAACCTATTTCGGGCGACAACCGTCACACACAAACCGATCGCATTTGAATATTATCAATAATAACATTCGCATAAATTACGTTTCCGTTTAATAAATCATAAAACGAGATAAAAACGCGTACACCTTAACGCGGTACTACATGGTATTAAATTTTTTTATCGTGTATGCGAGCGCGTGCGAGTGAAAAATGCACACATGTATAATTCGTTCAAAACGATGGCGTTTTCAACATGATTCGTTGATTAATTTATCGTGGCGATCTACGTGGTTTTTTTTTTTTTTTTTTTTTTAAACC